>JARVGW010000161.1:7495929-7506188 GCA_031762495.1 Anablepsoides rubrolineatus
TAATATTACAACATTAAAGTTGTATGAAAATAAATTCATAATATTATGAGAATAAAGTTCTAATATTATGAGATTAAAGTCATAATAAGAGATTAATGTCATAATATTCTAAAATTAAAGTCATAATACTATACATGAAATATACACGAAAAAGCATGCAGTTATCACTGCATTAAAATGAGGAATGTTGTTGAGCAACTTGTCAAGTTGTTCTTTAGTATTGCTTAAAAATAAATTGTTACTCTTTTAACACATTAGCATCAAATTATCTGTAGCAGGACTTGGAAATTGAGCAAACGACTATAAACTGAAGTCGTATTGTAATTAATGGATGCATTGACAGATTTAGTCGTCACATAATTTGGATGAAAGCATATTAATCTATTGACCCAAGTCATTGTGGACTACTTTATAAACATGGACACAAGGCTGTAGAGGTGTAACGATACATCAATCTATATCGATATATCATTTTGAATGGTTCATGATTCAGTTATATCAAAATGAAAATATCAATCTATATTGTCATCCTATTCTTGATGTGAATCAATATCATATGCCCATCTAACACAGTCATTTTGTTAGATGGGCATATGATATTGCATTATATTGATCGCAGACATGTGGATTGAATTGAATCGAAATCGTATCGTGACAGACTTCGTGATATCAAAAAATATCGAACCCTCACCTAAACATATCAATGTAATACTGATTCGTGATAAAGCTGCTGATTTACACCCCTACATGGCTGTACACAAAAGGTGTGGGGAAAAATAAGGAGGAAACGAGGAACGGAAAATGGACAAGTCATGTAAGATTATAACTTTTTTTCATAATATTATGACTTTTTTCTTGTAATATTACAACTTTAATCTTGTAAAATGATGACTTTAATCTCGTAATATTACAACTTTATTCTCATAACATTATGACTTTATTCTCGTAATAATAATTTAAAAAAAAATCTTGTTGTGTGGCCCTAATACTCCATTGTAAGAATGATGCATACTGACCCATTGGTATTTTTTTTTCCAACCTTTTTAGCAAATCTTTTTCCACCAGCCCGTGGGTATTTTTACACTCAGTCTTTGACTCAAAGTAATAACCAGGACAGCTGCACTTCCTGTCAGCTGCTGGTCAACATTTTTTAACCTCTTGTTTTGAAACTGTACACAAACAAATTGGCATCATGTTCACAGCTACAAACTTCATTTTATTGTCAGCACGACAACTAGCAACTAACATGACAACTGATGTTTACCACTGACATAATATATTTTAAGCTTCCCTAAAAATAAAAGACCTATAACATCAGATCCTTTTGTTATCTGCTGACCTTCTGATCTTACTAGTCTGGGTGGTTGGGTCTGTCTACTTTGGGTGCCTTGCTTAATTATTTTTTTTTTTTTGCCTTTTATATCTATTGATACAAATATGTACATAAACGCATGATAAGCCTGCTGAGTGAAGGTAAAAGAAAGAGCACTGAACAGAGGAATGCTGAGTCATACAGATCTGAATCTACTCCTGAGTCTCCCCCTGCCCCAATAAAGGTGCAGAGCATATGGCCTCATCAATAATTGAATGTCCTTCTTAAAGCTCTGAAAGTCACTGATGTGTGTGTGTGGGTGTGTGTGTGTGTGTGTGTGTTTGTGTGTGTGTGCGTTGGGGTTGTATATATGTGTTAAATAGGTTTGTTTATTAGAACAGAAGCCTAGTCTTCTCTGTTCTTGTCTATATTGTAATCCATGATGCTGTATTGCCACTAGCCTATCCTTATCATAATGTCAGAAATAAAAGAATTCCTCATTTAAAAACATTTTTTAAACAAAAGGTTTCATTTGAGTTTAATAATAGAGGTCATGATCTGCAATTTCTGCATCTGCCATCCATGTGACGGATGCTTTCCAAAGTGAAGATGTTAAAAATCTTTTTTTAAAGGGGACATACTGTGCAAAATCCATTTTTTTAGCTGCCAACTGCACTGTTGTGTACTTGGAGTCTTGAGAAGTGCAGAAAGTTTGAATTTATTCTCTACTGATGCTGTGTAGATATCTTTCTATTTTCTTTGGGTCATACTTTTTGACACATACAGTTTTCTCTATTTTTTATTATGTTTTATGAACTGACAAACAAGATCTGGACTTACCAACTACAATTTGATCATCTTTATTCTCCTCTCTCACTGGGTCAGACTCTGGCTCCGACATGTAAGGCTGGATGGACAAGTCTTGTTGACATCTTTTAATTAGTTTGTAAACAAAAGGTTTCTGTGCTGCTATATAGTCATAAACCCCTCTATCAAACTAGAATGAACCGGTCTAGAAGCTGGCGCAGCGGTGGGGTGTGAAGTGTCATGTTTTCATTTAAAGAGGCAGCCTCAAAACGAATTGATCTGAGACACATCTCACAAAAGAGGTAAAAGAGGGGTTTGTGGAGTTACAATAATGAGGATTTCAGACCAAATCATTGCAGTTCCACTTTATATAGACACAAACTGAATGATTTAAATGTGACAAAGAAGGATTTAAAAGCATATGTCTACTTTAATGTGTATCTGTGAGTACTTGACAAACTGGGGAAACAGAGACGCTGAAGCACTTTTCATGCTCTCTAGTTTTAAAAGTCCATTAGCAGAGGAGGTACTTAGATCAAGATGAATTTTCAGTATCTTTTTATTTACTGGGTTTGATGGCCCAGGAAGCAGGAAAAAATGAATATGATACAAAAGGTAGAATATGTGGAGACACTTGAGCCATTTCAGAAGTAATGATGCTAGGATAAATTGAGGTCATTGAGTAACTTTAAACAAACTGAAGATGTGAGGAAACAGATCCAAATCAACTGCAAGTTTGGAAACCTAACAATTAACTTTGGTTGAAAAATTGGGAACAAGATTTGGGGAGAATTTTCAGCCATGTAAAGTATTTCTTCCTGTATGTTTGAAAAAGTTTTATTGTACATGCTATCGCTTTCATTTTCAATAGTTTTAGTTTTAACTGGTTGAAAATATTAATGTTAAACTGGGAGAAAAACTGGTTTAAAAAAATTTGGAAGCAGTGTAATTAAGGCCTTGAGCTCTCCTTGAAATACAAGTCAGGGCAACGGACTGTGTGGAAATGTGAGCGTGTGTGCAATTGGGAGAAGGGGTTGCATTAAAAGAGACAGATGGGCTCATCCAGATCTCTTTAACTTGGAGGGAGAGCTCCAGAGTTTCTTATCAGTGGACACAGATGTACCTCCGAGAACACTGTGAAGCACTGCCATGTGCCTGTCAGCCGGCGGAAAAAGCCAAAAGGTTTGTCTGAATAACCTGAAAACTGTGACATCCAAACGGGGCTTTGCTGACAAGACTATACTTAACTCCCTCCAGCAATCTGTAATTCCACCCAAACCTTACGCAGGCGTCACATCAACTGCGAGCTACAAATCAGGCGATTTCTGACAAATGTTCCTAAAGGTTAAAGTTAATGCCAAGAATTTACTTTGTCTTGCTTTAAGCTCTCAAATTTTAACTTGTAATGATTATTAGTGGTGTTTTCAAAACTTTTCCGGTTCTTTAGGCTTTCACCAAAAAGTTTGATTTGATTTGTGAGGATGATCTGAACACCACCCAACTTGATGCTTCCCAATCATCAGTGGCACCCCAATAAGTGACACAAAGGGAAGCATTCATATGGAAAAAAGAAAACTCCAATCTCAAAAACATTAACTAGTTCATGGAAACCCCATTCAAAACCTTTTTCTCAACTCACCTTACATGGTTATTTTGCAGAAAGTGACCAAGGCTGCACTAGAAATGCTACAGCTAGCTACTGCTGCTGCTGTTTGTGCTTATAAATAAGCCCGTAACATGAAACTGACAAGTATAATAGTTTATGAAATTGAGTTTGTGTGGACCGCCGTGACATTTTCTTTTTAAACACTGGGGGTGTTTTAAGACAGCAGGAATTCACTTTGGTTTTGACATCACTCTGACTAACCATTAAGTTGTCAGTATTGTCAAAATAAAACTTTTAAACTAGGATTGTTTAAAGAGCGGTGTACAATAATAATCACCTTTAGAAAAGCGATTCCCAACCAGAGGTACATGTACCCCTTGGGGTACGCAAACATACTGCAGGGGGTACGTGGAAAAATTTCCCAGATATGAAAAAATAAAAATAAAAATAGGACTGAGATATGTATGGCCCTATGATTTCCACAATGCGGAAAATGCAGACGGAATCACGAAATTGACACAAAATGTAATAAAATACAAAACCTCATGGAATTTGCTCATTTGGGGTATTTGATGTATTTTGGACGCTGCTGCTTCCTTTATTTCAGCTGCCTGACTGTTGGGTGCTCCAACCAGCATTGTTAAAGATGAACGTACTCTAAAGGTGCAAGTTTGTGCAGGCAGAGCAGCATTACTTAACACTGCTTGATTACTTAATCTGCCATCAGTGCTGATCACAGGGAAAAATCCCAAGCAGGAATATGCCTCTCCTGCTCATTCAACAGAAGGCTCGGGTAAAATAAAGGTCCCGGTTCCTGTTGCAATCCCAGGAGTTTATGGGATTTTATTAATCCTGTTTGATGTCTGTGTGGATGATGATAGCTCCATCGGCTGCGTTAGCATTATGATCAAGCAGAAAAACTCTGTGACCTCTTTGGTGAGTGAGAGTAGACGGCAAAGCCACGCCCTAAACCCCCTCTCCTGGCGTCCTTCTCAGAATCTGTCGTGTTTATTATTGACCTTAATTTGTGTATTTCTCAATCTGCCTCATTGGTAGTTAGAGCCATTGATTGGAGTACAACATATTTGAGATCAATCTGCCATAATCACGCTCACTAGGAGCTCATCCAGCCCCAGTCTCTGGGGGAGGTCATGTGAGGCGCACAGTAACCTGACTGCAGGGTGGGGGGGGGGGTTGATGGGTTGTCTCACATAAATGCATCCTAAGGAGAAATTTCTGTGTGCGTTCTTGCATGGCCGCATTGTAAAATCATTAAAAACAGCCATTATCGTGCAGCATGTGTGCTGTGTAAACATGCATTTATCATACCGTCCTTCCACACAAACATCAATGCACCCAGCAGTCAATATTAACACAAAATCCATAACGTTTCTGCATATTCCTCAGCCGTGTGCGATCCTGCCGCCTGAAGAGGCAGATCAAGCAAATGAACAGCGTAAATGTCCTCGTTTTATTTTTTTCACGTGAGCAGTAAAATTACATGCTTCAGATGAAAATATCTATAAAGGCTTTTATATATTTGAGAGGGAGAAATTGTCATCACTGCAAGTGAAGTCCTCTCTGATGTAAAGCTTTTTTTTGTCCTGTTGTCTAAATAAATTAAATCTTGTGTGAAAGCTGAGTCAGCGTTCAACTCATTTGAAGTGCCTGTGGCATCAAATTGTTTAAATAAATATGAATAAATTTTTGAAAAGATAACATTGAAAACATAATGCAAAGAAAATGTCACACCACTGAGATGAAAAGTTGTTGAGATATTCACATGTGAAGTAAGAGGAAGTGATGTCAAAGGGGATTGTCTGAATGTGAGCAGAGCATTGCTACATCATGCTAACAACACAAACTGCTGAGAAGAATCTGACGTTTCTTAAGATTATTTCGAAAAACAATGAGTTTTCCTTCTTAAAGAGTTCCTCTTTGATGTCCCTCCTGTTTGACTTTGTGTTTAAAAGTTCAAAAGAAAAAAATGTCAGCTTTGTGACAAAATGGGGGATTTTGGGGAAATTGTGTGTTTTTTCCAAGTTTCATAAAATATAAAAGTATTTTCTTCGACTTTTTGTATTTGCAGCATGTCACAGACACTTTAATCTTCATTGTATCAAAAATCTTCAGGACATTTTGTGTGTACTGAGTTGTAAAGTACAAATACTTTGTTACTGTACTTAAGTAGAAATTTTGGTTATCTGTACTTTTCTTGGAAAATCTAACCGCTCATTTTTACTTAATAATTTTACTTTTAATACTTAAGTATGTTTTATGTCAGAAATTTACTTTTGATTCTTAAATACAAAACACTTTTACTCAAATAGTATTCTTAGAGGAGACTTTAACTTTTACCGAAGTAATTTTATGACAATATATTTGTACTTTTAATCAAATATCACTTTGAGGTACACAACACTTTTTGTGTGTAGTTTTTCTTGAATGATTTAAGTTATTATTTGTTTCTAAAACCAAACATTCCCAGCAACATTGTCTATTTCTTCCTTCATTTGAAGTTTTCCCATTTGGATTTTTGTTTCAGTGTCACTTTTTTAATCAACTCACCTGCACTATATTTGTCATCAGCTCTCTCGGTGGGTTTTGCTTGAGGCTTTCAGTTGCACTTCGCCAAGTCTCAGTGCCCGTCCCACCCCACCCCTCCCCGCCCTGTTTCTCGTTAGGTTTTGTTTTCTTCTTGTCACATTCAACTTCCCCGCACTTTTCAGGGATCTTTCCTCTGCAGCGCCTTTTGTTCTGTTAAAGGTTTCACTTTCACCTGATTATAGCCTGCTTTTCAGTTTCTCTTGACACCCCCGGCACGAGAAACCGATTCATTTGAATGCAAACACTGTGATTTGAAGAAATTACAATGCAGAATTTCAGGGGAGATAAATATCTGATGATGCTTGGCAGTTCTGCGTGTAGACGGTTGAAGACAATAAAGATTCTCAACTTCAAAACGTTTGATAAACACCTTTCAGAGGTGCAAACTAAATCTACTGCTGAGAGCATCTAAATTAAACCTAATTAAAAATCTGAGAACCAACTTAAAGTTTATTTTAGTCAAACCGAGAATGAGTGAAAATCCTACTAAACACAGACTACATTAGATGTGGGAAGCTTTGTCATACATAATAATTCAGATATAATAAATACAAATGTGTTAGGGTATTTATGCCTTTTTGTACAACCCATCATCTTTTACTCGCTTGGGTGATTAAAAAAGAATGAAAAACTGTTTCAACTTGAGAGCATTCATAGCGTAAATTATCACCTTTTTACCCTCAAAGTTTTGTTCTAAAATTTATGTTTTACACAAATAATACTTGATTTTACTCAGTTCTGAAAAAACACATGAATTGTTCCAACAAATGTCAGATATGATTATGATTTCCCACCAGAAAATCAGATTTCTCTGCAGTCATAACATGCTTAAGATTTTAAATATTACTCAGAGGCAATGGCAAAGTAGTATTGTTTTTGCCCATGCCTATGTCTGTTTGTGCAGTTAACAAAATCTCTCACGCACCATTTAATGGATTTTTACAGATATTGAGTTAGAATGTGTTGTGTTAGTAGCTGAGAGTTATTCAAAACACATATTCCTGGCACTAATCGATCATCCTAGATCACATATTTCATGACACAACTCTAGCGTGAGTTTTGGGGCAGCGAGTGACAAGCATTTCTTCCAGGAATTCTACACTTTAATCATTACAACCTTTTTTTTCTCCCCAGCTTTGCTATCTGAGCTGGTTGTAGTGAAAAGATGAGAAGATCAAACTTCATCAACTGACACAGCCTCTGCATCACATTCACCCTCTGACATTGCAAAGGCCCACTCATACCACACCATATCTACACACACATGCACACATGTAAGCTCTACAGTTTTACTAGTGTGTGTTTGACAGAGTCTCTAGCCATTTGCAACTAGATATTTTACCCAAGAACAATCCTCTGCTCTGGAATCAGGTTTAAGTTTGTTTTTGTTTTTTCTTCTTCTTCTTCTTCTTTTTTTTGTCATTTGGTCAAGGACATTCTTCAGGACATATCAAATCCATCAGGCCTGCTTTACTGCAGCCTTGAGTCCCCAGGGTCCTGCATTTCAAACAAACTGAGAAGGACGTTAGGGAGGAAGGGAGGATAAGGATGATGAGTCAAGGTACAAACAGAGAGAGAGAGAGAGAGAGAGAGAAAGTGTGGAGGAGGAGGAGGAGGATGACGGTGCTGAGGAGGATAAGAAGAGAGAAAAACAGATGATTAGCAGGCGGAGGAGAAAGAGTAGGCACAGAAACTAGAAGCAACAGCTGCACTGCTGTCATGTTTCAGTGTCCCTCGGAATTTCAATAAAACCGTCAGACTTTTGCACCCAGTAAAGGATCAAAACTGCAGGAAAAACTTGC
Source organism: Anablepsoides rubrolineatus (assembly GCA_031762495.1). Lineage (NCBI taxonomy): Eukaryota > Metazoa > Chordata > Actinopteri > Cyprinodontiformes > Rivulidae > Anablepsoides > Anablepsoides rubrolineatus. The sequence continues at coordinate 7,504,064 of JARVGW010000161.1, forward strand.
AGAACCGACGTGTCGTGTCCCATTTGTTGAGCTGGACACAAACTGCAGGTTCTGCCACGCAACTGCAGATTTTTCTGTTAAAAAAACACAAGAGACACATTCGAACGTCGATACCAACATGCGTGCAAACATATAGATGAAAGAGTTCAAAATTATCTTAATAATCGTTAGTCCGTTTCTACCCCAACATCCCCACAGAGATTCGGTTGCCAAGTCAACCACGGCCACCTCAATGACAAGCAGGCAGTAGTCAGCTTTTCTTCGCCTCTATTTAACTGAATCATCCTGGTATTTGTCTCATCATGAGTTTGTCCTCGCCTCAGTTTGTCTGAGAAAATCTGTACTTCATGGCACATCATTTCCCGGCATTATACTTTTTGCAGCACTGAGTCAAAACAGAAACTGTCTTAGGGCGTTATGCTTTATGTGTTCTGATTTATCACATCTTTGAGGCATCTGTATTGTTTGTTGTTTTGGAGAACTGCACCCAGATCAGTTTGTATTAGTTGAATACCCACAATCCTTTACTTAGCAGTTGGTTGGTTAAACCAGGGCTGGCCCTAACCCATGAGGTGGCCCTTGTGCAATTTTCCAAATCTCACTGCCAATTTACTTACATTCACATACCAATATAAATAGTTTTGTCTTTAAAATTATTTTATAGAAACAAAAAAGTTAATTTGAAACAGAATACCAGAAGTCTTCCTCATACCTGCTAACATCTGCTGGCAGGAACGAGGAACACCTGTTCATGTTAACAAGCAGCTGTGGAGGGAAGCAGTTATAGGGGAGGTCCAGTATACACCCCTGGAAAAATTTGTAAAAGATCTACTTAAAACTCTGCATTTTCCAGCCATTTGAAGAGCATTTTAGTACATTTTTGGGATTAATAAAACAACATAAAATGAGTATTGAAAGTACCATTATCTTTATTTTTGTTTTATTTTAACACACTGAGCACCAGTAGTTAGATTGACTACATCATATGATATTTTTATTATGAAATATCCTCTGCTCCATATAACACCTCATGTAACAAAGCAGCTGAGACCCACAGAACAAGTTACCTTAATAAACCTGAGTAACCAGTTCTATATAACCATTCTACAGACTAATTCAACTATATGATGGTACATTAGGGACATTTTGCAGATGATAATAGGGGTAAATCTCTGCCAAAAATTTCAGATTTTTTTTTTATTAATTTCAGAAATTTTTGAGAAAAAACAAGAAAATTCTTCAAGCCTCAAAAGTCGTCAATTTGCAAGAAATAGCGAAAGATTTCTGAGATTAATTTCAAATAAATCCTAGATGGACAGCACCCTTAGCATTTGCCTATGCTGCTTATTACACAGGCAAGGCCTGAACCAATGCAGGTAAGTTCTTTCATTTTGATAACAGAAACATTTCACCAATTAAATCCTCTAAAAGTTTCCATTTAAAACTATTGAGGGTTCCAAATGAAAAGCCCACAGCAGTAAATGTGTGAGGCATTGAGGGAAGAGGAAGCTGCAGCAACGCGCTGGATTATGGCACAAACAAGTCATGAATAAACTACACAGAAAGCTGCCTGCTCACAGAAGCATTGACTCACTCTCTGCTGCTCACGCTGCTTATCATCACACCTCGGCCTTTAATAATCTGCGTGAGTCATTGTACCTTTAAAGTAAAAAAAACAACATTATTTCAAACAGGTAATTTTCTTGTAATAACATTGTGCACGAAGTCACCGGCGCAACACAAGCACCGGGGTCTCAGTAACAAGACATCTTTGCCTGTAGGTCAGGCGTGTGCATCTGCTGTTTTTTTTTTTTTTTACATCCCAGAAGGCTGCGGCATCCTTTGACCTGGTAAAACATACTGGAAGGAGCTCACCTTTCGTACAAGCTGATTAACACGCGCGGGGCGAGCAATATTTCCTTCCACCTCCGTTCCTCTGCAGTACACACTCTCAAACACCTCAACCTTCAGAAAATTAGAGCCAGTGCCAGTGATCATACTGAATGCCCTCTCAGTGTTGGTTGTTCTTGACTCATTCTGCAGTGCGCCTGCAGTCATTGAGATGCATAGCAAGGTCTAAACGGAGCTCTGCCAAGTTGTGGGCAGCCATTTAACCATCACAACA
>JARVGW010000161.1:7506288-7523198 GCA_031762495.1 Anablepsoides rubrolineatus
CTGCAGTCATTGAGATGCATAGCAAGGTCTAAACGGAGCTCTGCCAAGTTGTGGGCAGCCATTTAACCATCACAACACACACACACACACACACACATGCATGTAAGATGACACATGCAAGGATGACAGGACACAGTTATGAGGACCAATTTAAAAGTCAACAGACTTCTGTAGTATGTAAACTCAGACAATTTTATTTAAAGGGATAATAGTTTGTTATCTTTGAAGTCATGTCCTGTCAAAGACCCATCAGTACATTTTCATCTGTGAAATCCATATACCGCACAAAGTATGGAGAGAGAGGCAAGTATTAGTCCAGGCTATCGGCTAATGGCTAGCCAAATGAAAGACAATTTTTATTGTTTTTCAGGCTCATAAAATAACTCTTTCTCAAAAACATAAACTAATGTTAAAGCTTTAAACCTTTTCATGATACCATTTCATTAGTTTGTCGCTCTTTTTTAACAGAATAGTGTGCATATTACAACACAAATCTGAGGCTAGAACGACTGGATTAGACGTTATAGTGATGGTGCTGAGGCTGCTGAATGCATCAGTCTGCTGGGGGTTGTGCAATAGACGTGCTGATCAGGTGAACCGATACACTGGCAGTCTCAGCACCATCAGCACTGTCTATTTCAGTAGCTCTATGCTCTGCACGCAGATATACTCAGCACCAAAAGTTTGGAAATTACTGTTTGATTATTTCTTTGTTGTAACGATGCTTCTTAGGAATAAATTGTTGGAAAGCCTGTTAATTTCCCTTTTAAATGGTCCACATTTGTAAGGAACATGCATTTATGGGATGAGCAGTAGAGCTGAGTTTGTGGGTTGCACATGTGAAAGATTTGCCAGACCTTTTCTGCCAAACAGCTTATTTTGCTGTTATTGACACTTGTTTTGAGCTTATGGTTCCCCCAGGTGCTGCCAATCATGCCTGGTGTAAGAGTTTGTAACAACAAAGAACTTTATTAAACACAAATTTCCTTACGTTTTGTGCTATGTATGTTTTGGATTTTTGTTTTTCTAAATCTGACTCATAACACCAAAGCAAATTTAATTTGAATCTCACTTTGCTAAAATGCTCACAAGCTTACGTTGAATGTGATGGATACGCATTCCTTTGGATTTTTGAATTAAAGCATTTAGATGTGTTTTGGTACATAAAGCAACCAAAGGTTTCCCTTTACAATTTTTGTGGGACAAGAATTAGAACCAAATTTTAAAAGCTCAATAATTACCTCAGTGTTCTCAGATGTCTAACTCCCAAGAAATACAGTATTATTAGATTATTTTAGCACAGAATCAATAACAATGACTTATTGCTTTACTCTAATACAAAAGCAACTGTAAAGGTATGAAAATGCTTGTAAAGAAAATGTGTAACAACAGTTAATGACCTGTTGTTTAGCTCCTTCAGTCAGTAATGATTCAGTTTGTTTAATGATCTTACACTTCACTTCATACATCATTCATCTTTTTAGTTCTATAGCACCTTAAGTAGAAGTGTTTTTTTCTCTCCAAATCAAATCATCAAATAATTTCAATTTTTGATTAAAACATACTTGAATAAACAACTCATCAGCACTAAAACTTTGCATGAAGCCATTGTTTAGGTATTAAGGCCACAGCTGACCTGTGGGCTGTAAACTGAGAAAACACAAATTAGGCTTAAATTGTTCTGCACCTATGCTGATTGTTGCAATCATGGTCCACCCTTCAGATATAATGAAAGAAATATGTTTTTTATTTTGTTTGTTTTGTTTTTTATCAGGCAGTTGTTTTTCTGGTTCCAGTCACAATTTCTTAAGAACCATAATCTTTTTTTTTTTGAGTAAGAAATAGGTCACTGCCAACTTTTTCTGTTGGCCTGCTCTTTTTCTCCTGACAAGTCTGCCACGGGACATAAATAGATGTTTGCACTTCAAGGCAATGTCTGCCATAGATTCCCTCCCCTCTTCCTTTGAAAACATGTGGAATCCTCCTCATTAGAGAGGGGCAACACTCAGTTTTCCTGTCAGAGAGTTTGAAAGCAGTTTGTTTTGTTCTGTGGAGTTATTAGAGTTGTTAGTATCTTACCTGCTCCAGTTAGGGCGATCACCATTGGATGAATACAGGAAACTGGAAGCAAGTAAGGCCCACCTTTTGAAACAATTCAAAATGTAAAGTTTCTGAGCAGTTTTATCAGCCATTAAACCTAAATATATTGTGCTGCTGATCATCAGAGTTATATAAGGGTTGTTCTGTCTCACAAACCAACAGTTTTTCTTCTGTATATATTTTTGTCTCATAAAAATATCTACTAAAATTATTTCATATAATCACTCCTTTTTGCTGCCTCAGTAATTTTTGCTTGTCTGTGGTTTGAATGCAGTGTGAATGCTTAATGCTAAAATATTTTTGCTTAATAGCTAAAAAGGCTTTGATTTTGTCATAAAGAAATTCATATATGTTTAACCCTTTATGCTAACCTCAACAGCATCTTGTCGTAACAAAATACTGCACATCTTTCAGTATAAGAATAAAACAATAAGAAATATGGAACAAAACAGTGCAGATTCAAAGTCATCATGATCAGAGCACTGTTTAGAGATAAGATGGCCCACTGAAGAGTCATTTCTTGTAAATGTGTTACATGGATTTCCCCCATTGTCTCGCCTCTTTAACAGACCCGTCTCATGTGTTTAGTTTTATCATTCCAGAGGGACAAATGAACTCAAACACATGATTGGGACAAATTTATTAATCATATATTCTTGTTGATTTCCCCCCAACTTTTTGTAATAAAACACTAAATTGGTGTATTATTAGGCCATCAAACCAGAAACCAAAATGAAAAAAACCCAAAAGCTTTTCCGGCGTATGTGTATCTGAGCAGCTCTGTCATGGCGGATCTGGTAACATGAAGATCTCCAGATAAAATAAAATGTAAACGCGCAGATGACCCAAATACAACCCAGACACAAGCAATTTCTAATCTTTAGTCTCTGCTGATAAAAAAAGATTTATGTCCCATCCCAATTTATATTTGTTCAGCTGTGTTTTTTGAACCACGTAAGAAACCACAATCCTACTCTTTGCTTCTAGCAGCATCTTTTTAGTCTGAAATCTTAATCCAGATTTTTGTACAAATCAAACCCTTAATTACTCCAAACACTGGAATATAAAGGAATTGCTATAATGATACACCATAAAATATTTTGCTATGATGAAAAGATTTGCATAAAATTATAAATCCACTCATTTTTCTTAATAATACATTTGTCTTTTGTAAACTGTCAGATGGGCCCAGTAATAAACACTAACACATGATTTAACTTGTTTAATGATACAATTTAAATTCATATAATTTGGTTTACATAGGTCAGTTTGAGAAAAGTCAACCAACAAATTAAAAAAACTATCTAAAAGCTTATTTAAAGTTTGACTGAGTCTCTCTGAGATAGTAGATATTTTATTCCACAAGAAATTAGAAAATTTGTAATGGCCTTTATTCTTATTATGAAAAGGCTTTTAACTGGAAACCAAAAGTTCCTCTTTTCTAACTTTCACATTGATGTACTTAGAAGTGATTTGTAGAGCTGGAAATGCTGAGTCCTTGTCATCAATAGTTATAAATATTCACAGAATTGGAGCAAATGTAGTGAATTTTTAATGCGATATCCTCACTGATATGACCTCATCTGAAATTTAAAATTCATAGATGGTAGATATTTTATAATCTGCACCATTATTTGAATGACTAAACAAATCAGACCATCAGCTTCTGGATCAGTCCCCCCCACCCCAGTTTACTTAAAAATTGCAAAGTCCAGTTTCACACTCAGAATAGCTGCTGGTTTCATTCAGTCCTGGTGTTGTAAAAATCCACTGACTAAGAACTGCCTACAAATTTTGACGAGGGCTTCCATGCTCCCCAGAGGATGAGCCTTAATGATTTCTGACATTTTATGTTTTATGCAGACAAATAAAGAACTGTAGTTTCCTCTTTGAGCAAAACCTCAGAGATCCACAGAACGTCCACAAAAGGCTCGTCCAAAACTGAATTTAATTTGCAGCTGATTATCCATGATCACTTTGACTAGTTTGTTTTTATTTTCATTTAATGATCCTGTCAGTCTTATTTTCTGGGTTTTCTACCTGAGATTAATTGATCCTTGTATAAGAAAGGTACTAAAAACCCATTGCTTTTTTTCTGTTATTGTCTTCTAAAAAGAAAGCATTTGTGCCTTTTGTCCTATAAAAAAAAAGCAATAATTTAGATTTTTTTTTTTGTAATTAGGGTTCCCTAAAACGTTATCAGGGAGCACATCTAAAATTGCCAAATCATTCATGTGAGTCCGCTCATTGTAGCGACTGGTACAGAAGGAAGCAGCCAAAAGAAAAAAGAAAAGAACATATATGATTATTGTAAAAACAGGGGACGTGCAGTAGGTGGTTTAATGAGGCTCCACTAAACCTGGTCAAGTATTAGCGTTGGCAAAATGCTGACACTGCACAATGATTTCTGAACTAATATGGCATAATGGTCACCTATTAAATATTTTACTATGATCTTTAAAGTGTAGGTCCTAAAAATACAATTGATTGCCTTATGTTATCTAAGAAGCAGCACCTGGCAAGATGGCGGCACAAGTTCTTAAATCATTAGAATTGGCCAGATTGGCCATTCCACCCTATCCCCTCTCTTTCAGTGCAGCGGACTAATCCATAAAAAGAGAATCCGACACTGTACACATCTGCAGAAATAGTTGTCATATGTGGTCACAGGAACTTGCAGCAGAGTTCTAACATTATTAGTCCTGTTCCAAGTTGTCACCTGGAGTCCAACTCTCATTCATCATATCATGCATTTTTTACGTACGCCTTTCCTCAAGAAGGGCCGACTGCCAGTAGTTACTGTAACCCCCGTTAAGCTCACATTTGCAAATTTCTCATTGTGCATTCGCTTGAGATTGGCTGCCAGTGAGAGACGGCACATTTACACGTTTCACGCTAGGGCACAAAAGCACACTGTTCTGATACCCGTGTGAAAAAAGAAAGAAAAAAAAAGTGCTTTCTTACGCCGCAATCATTCCAATTCATTCAGTTAATTGTTCTGTCCTCTGCCATCCTCACAGCAGAATAAATGTCTAAATCTTTAAAAAAAAAAAATCATAATCACCCGATCCTGCTGGTATAATTGGGGTCAAGGAGATCTCATCATTCATGAAGAAATATCCTCTCTCTTGCCCCTTTCTCTCCCTTTTTCCATTTTATCATCTTCTGTCGAGGGTGTCATGGCACCCAGAATAAAACTGCGACCTTGCTGTTCCACTCCAATTCCTATCCGTTTGTGTGCCTTGGTCTGTGTGTGTAGCAGGGAGTGTGTATTATTATGACTGTGGGCATATAGCTGCAATATATGTGAGCCTGTAAAAACCTCCCTGCTGGAGGATTTTTTTTGTCCCACAAGACTGAAATGTGTTGAAAAGTCCCTGCTACACACAAATTAAATATGACCACACAGACCTAAGAAACAGAAACAATTGATGACCCAGAGTCTTATAAAGGAATGTGTTTTGTCTTCTGTCTTTTATGCCAAAATTAAAAAATTTCATGAGATGATGGTTGTAAAACGTAATACAAAGTGGATTCCAAAAAAGTTGGGACACTAAACAAATTGTGAATAAAAACTGAACACAATGATGTGGAGGTGTCAACATCTAATATTTTATTCAGAATAAAACACAAATCACAGATCAAAAGTTTAAACTGAGAGAATGTATCATTTTAAGGGGAAAATATGTTGATTCAAATTTCATGGCGTCAACAAATCCCAAAAAAGTCTTAGGACCACAAGGCTACTTTTCCCACGATGAAGTAAAAACATGCCCACACACACCCACACAGGCATACACACTTAAGAGCAGAAGTGTCTAACTCAGTGACACAAGGGGGCAAAAATTCAATACTTGATCCAAGCCGAGGGTCAATTTCTGTCAATGTTTATTGCATAAAAGTTATATAACAAAATATTGTTTTATAGAAGTACAAATTACCTTTTTCAAATGATGTAAAATTTATAACCTAACATTCATTAAGTTATGAAGAAAAAGGACTAAATTTAAAAAGACTCATCATTAGCATTAGTTTCTTATGCCTTACTATCTATCAACAACTTTTATTGTTACAGATACATTTTATCACAATCCAGCAAACCAAGTACAAAACAAAAACTAAAATCTAATTAGTGTAAAAATTTCAGTAAAAGATTGATTAAAGTCCATTCTCTGGTGCTCTTTTCACACCAAAATCTAAACTTAATAATAATAATAATAATAATAATAATAATAATAATAATAATAATAATCTGTATAATAGGGGACTTTAAATCTCAAAGAGCTACAACACATCTTTGGTGAAATATAATTACACATTCAAGTACAATATTCCTAATATCCTGAACATATCATATTTATTTTCTATTTTATTCTTCCATACTTCTCTTATTTTATTGTATATATTTATTGTGGTTACTTAAATACTTTTTTGAGAACTTTTATTTTTGCACAGCTTTCAAGAGCTGCTCATCTGTAAATTTTGTTGTGCTTCTTGTACAATGACAATAAAAGGAATTCTAATTCTATTTCTAATTCTAATTCTTAAAACGTGAAACAAACAATAGAAGTAAATACCTAAAAATCACTTTTTCTCAATTATGCTATGGTGAGAAGAATGCAAAATTCAGTAGAAAAAAAGAGCAACTATAAAACTATTTCACAGTTTAACCTTTGGGGCTGGATAAAATGTTAACGAGGGCCAGATTTGGCCCGCGGGCCTTGAGTTTGACATAAGTGCTTCAGAGTTTGGCTGATGAAACAAAGACTGGTACCTACAAAAAAACAAAACTGCAGAGTCATTCACAACAGAGGGGCCATTTTGTTTCTAAGATATCACAGGATGAGTATAAATTGTCTCCTTTTATAACAAAAAAAATATTTTTATACAGATTCAGCCTGCTATGTATGTGTAATATATATTTAACGTAAATATGCCACGACGGCTCTCTTGTCTTCCCCACACAGTTTTTTGAGATGCTGTCAGTTGCTGTGTGTGGTAAAAATAGGGGGATGACATTGCCATGACAACAGGAGGAAGTGACGTGGGGTTATTTCAGAGATGAACCCTGATGACACAGATGAATCAGAGAAGCAAGACCAGGAAGTTTGACTCTACTCCATCTTCTGTTTCACCTTCTCATTCAGTCTCTCTGCTCTGTGTGTAGCAGCTCAATCACTCAGTATTAGATGTGTTCAGTGTTAAATGTTTTCACACCCTCTATTGTCAAATAAATCCTTACATTTGTTCGAACCACTTTCCTGATGTTGCTCTCCTTCGACTCGCTACTTTTCACCTTCTTGTCCCCCTGTGTTCTCTGCTGAGGCTCGCCCCGTCCCATTTCGTGCTCCTGCTCTTCGTCGTCACCTTTCATTCCTCATTCGGCTGTTGTCGCAAACACTGTCCTCCATTTTTCGCACCCACAGACTCGTCATAGCAACACGAGTGACTGTGCAGCTGCCTGCCCATTGAGGCGAGGAGGGAAGGAGGCGAACAGCAAGGGAAAGAAAGCAGCAAAGATGTGGAGGATGCGTCACAGGAACAGTTGCATGCTCGATGGGAGAGATCGTAAAAAGGAAACACAAAGCTCGGGTGGCCAAATAGATAAGTAGGTCAGTCCTAAGCAGGGGTTGAATTAGCTTATAAATAAGAAATGAATTCAGCTCCACTACAAAAACACAAATCTTGTGAAACCCGCTGCATTTTTCTATGACCTGTGTGTGATAATCTTATCTGTTTAGGTTAAAAAAAAAATCAAAATAAAGCATCGCTGTGATGAGATTCTTTGTAGTAAAAGAGGCAACTGTGTTCAGCCTCAAGAGACTGATAAATAAAAAATAAAATAAATAAATCTAATAGATCTAGAGCCAGAAATAGTCATTACTCTGAGACATTGTTTAAAATGTACATTAAAAAAATGCAATGATCTGCACATCTTATAAACCCATATTATATTCACAATCACTGTATTATAGTACAGTGGTACCCAAACTTTTCAGCTTTGATCCTCAAAGTCCCAGCAAAGATTTTTACGCCAAACTAGTTTTAGGTGATAAACGTTGGTATCAGATTAAATATACACGGGCATAGTAAAAATATTTACTATGATACTTTGAATCATTATGAGTATACTATACCACTCTTTTGTAACAAGACAATATAATTGTTGTTAGTAGTCATATTCAAATGTAATTTATTCTGAAAATCTTTCCAAGACCCCATCTTGATGTTTCAGGACCCACAACCGACCCCAACTTTGAGAACCACCATTATAATACACTGTATGCAGTTTACTTACTGTCCTGCAGAATTATGTAAGGTTCTAATACTTGTACAGTATGTACTTTCCTATGATGCTGCCTTTCCAGATGGACATACCATAAGCACTAATGCACCCCATACCAACAGAGAGGCTGTCTTTTGATCTGGAGATGGTCTTTTCCACCATTTTAAATGAGCTTTAGCCCCAAAAATCATTGCAGTGTTTCTGAATGGTGTTCACACATGGCTTCTGTTTTGTGTGATAGAGCTTTAACCAGCACAGTAAATTCCATTTATAATTTGTGGAAGTGTTCCTCAGCCCGTTTAGTAATGTCCTGAAAGATCGTATGTTCAAATGAGAGACCACATTTTGCGCAGGAGATCGACTTAATTCCTTAGACATGCCCCGAACAACTCGTAACTATAGACCTGCCCCGGATATGATGTCATAGTAAACAAGGAAGTAAGTTCTAGAAACAAACACTATAACTGAAAAGAGACTTGTTGACTTTTACTGTTTAAAGTAAATGCTTACAGTTGTAAAATATTAATGTAAATCAGTTATTAAGTATAACAAAATATTGTTCAGTCCAAAGCAGAACCAGACCTGTTTTAATGCAGCACAGCCTGAGGGAAGTAAAAAAGAAATAGGAAAGGTTGACTTTTAGAGATATTCATCATATCTTTCAATGACTTAAGAGGTGAGGAAATAAAGAATACAGACAGATAGAAACACATAGATAGAGCTTTGTTTTACACAGATACAGTATTTGCACTGTAATCTGTAGATAACAGCCATTTCTTCGCGCTCCACGAATAACCTCAAACAGAAAAATGTGCCAAGGCCTCTAGAAGTAAAAAGAAAGTACAGATTAGATAAAAGTTGCCCCACAATAAATTTGTGTTTGAGTCAAACACCTTGTTTTGTTAGTGATGACAACTGTATGAAGGTTTTGTTCAATGCGCTTCAGGCACTTTTGGTTCATTTGATAAGTCTTTCACCCTCAGTTCACCAGAAAAGAGCTTTCTCTGTAACTAAATATGATTATATGTTGTAATGTTTATGAAAATGTGCTCAAAAATATAAAAAACTGAAGTGCTGTTTATGTCTCCAAATACACCCACAGACTCCTCAGATCACTCCAGTGGTTCAAAGTGTACATATTTCTTAGTCACAAGTGCCTTTAAACAAAAGAGTGGGAAGCAAATAATGTGACTCTCGGTCATATTTACATATAATAAAATTAAAATACACCTCTGCTGTGTTTCTGTAGGTCTCCTGTTATTTTAATGGATTGAGTTATTTTATATTCAGAACTCAATATTAACAATAGAACACATAGTGCACATTGATGCAATTGAAAAAGGAGACACCATCCTTTTTTTCCCCCTTTTTTTTACCCATGAGTTTTATTTTCTATCTGAGCCAGAGTGAAGCCAGTTAATATTTCAGTTCCTCCATTGTCAGGTATGTTTGTTTTTTGTGGTTTAAAACTATAATGATTTCTGCAGCAGGTCGGCAAAATGGAACTGGAGAAACGATCGTTCCGTTTCAAGATTTTTCAATTTTTTCTTAAAAAAAATATGTTGCTTTCTGTTTAAATAAAAAAAAACAAGTGTTTGATAGATTACGTATCTAATTGTAACAAATATCAGCTTATGTAAACCCTGCGTTGATGCTTCTTTGTGCAGTCTGACACACTTCCTGTCACCGTCACCATTTATTGACTGATTATATTTTCTCTTGCCCCCATTAGGATGCTCCAACTCCAGCTGTCGTTACTTTGCAAACAGAAACTTTACCTCCCCACCTGGTTTCATGCTTCACTTCCCCTAGTCTGAGAAGGTTCACTTCTTTTGTTAAACACATTCTCACTCTCATGGGGGATCCGACATGAGAAATGTGTTCCTCATGCAAAAAAACACCTTTGTTTTTATCTGCTGAAACAGACGAAGTGGCTGAAAATAGGTCAACAGTGTTCATGGTTGGTCGGGATTGAGACGTTTGAAAATTTGGATGTTTTGGTCTCGTTTTTATGCTTCGATTTGTTGTGCAAAGTATGGAGGTCATTTTGGAAACCTTGCTTGATCTAATATTTATTTTAGACAGTTGCCTTTTTTTTAGCAGCTGATTAACTCTTATATTTTCATTTGAACATCTCCAAGCTTCTCTGGCTGTTTAACTTCGCCATAGTTGTATACCTTTGTCGAAAAAAAAGTATTTATTATTTTTTCTTTGCAATTGGTACCTGTATGTTGGGAAAACAAAGCGAGTCTTCTCCATCGGTCTGAGTCCAGTTACTGGGTTTCTACTTTGTGCTCCTCTGTCTCCAACAAGACAGTCATTTGTGGCTTTAAACACCCAGCCTGGTGTACAGTGGAACTGTGCCACGAGGTCCTGCATAAGTGATCTGATTCCCGAGGACATCAAATGACTTCACCGTGCGACGAAACACCGGCACAGTATCTCTGGTTACCGTCGTTGTGGCAACGACGGCAAAGACCATGTGTCCAGATCTGCATTGATGATGAGACGCTTGCTTTGGACAGTTAATCCCCTCTTATTAGCAGAGTTTTTGTTCTATTTCTGTCTCTCCAGCCTCTGTATTGTATTTATTAACTCCACCATTGTTTTCACTGATATGACTCCTAGCTGGCCGTCTTCTCTAATAAAGGCTTATTAAAAACTGCTTGGAGAACTCCCAGTAAATAAGCAAAATAACAACGTAACCTCATTCTCTGTGATCTTTTTCATCTTGTTGTGTTTTATTTTTTTTAAAGTTCTATCCCTGAGCGGAGCAGGCAAACTCTTGCTTGTTAATAAACTAAAATCCCTCGATTATTTTCGCCTTTTGGAGATCAACTTGTTTCTGTCCTAATGAGAGAAAGATGAGAGAACTGATTCGGTTTCATCTCTACAGAAGTGTCCTGTGTGGATGATGAAACCAGACGTCTGATGAGGCAGTTATTGCCTCAGTGACACAAAGGAAACATAAAATAATAAATAAAGACAGAATGTATCTCTCCAACTGGAAAGTTATCTGTTGGTAATGTTATCTGTTCGGCCCGATTGTGATAATTAGCTGTATAAATAAAAGTACTATCTTGATGATTACATCTCCTCCTCAAGTATTTGTTGTACAATTCAGGTAGCATTGCTGAAGGACAAAATAAAACTGTATTTTTTATTAGATCTGTGTAATATCAGATGTTATTATCACGGTTATTGTCTGTTTTTGTAGACAGAAAGTTGTCAGATGCTGCTTCATTGTTGATATTTCTTGGTTTAAACCAATGATTCCCAACCAGGGGTACGTGTACCCCTTGGGGTACGCAAGCTTATTACAGGGAATACGTGGAAAAATTTCCCAGATGTGTAAAAAAATAATAAAAATAGGACTGAGATATGTAGGGCCATATGATTTCTGCAATGCTATAACATTGAATGTTATAGATAACATTGATAACATATTGCAAAACATATTTCATGCCGCTGAGATGAACAGCTGGTGAGATATTTGCATGTGGTGTCAAAGGGGAGTGTCTGAATGTGAACAGAGAGTTTTTACAACACAGACTGTAGAGAAGAATCTGATGTTTGTTGACATTATTTTGAGTCACTATTAAAGAGAGGATATGAGTCAAAAATTATGTTCCAAACATTCAGTCTTAAAAATGTTTTGTTCTTGTTTTCAAACTGTTTTTTTTTCTTATCTCAAATACATTGAACCAGCATTTTAAAATCACTCTCCAGATTATTTCACAATCTTATTCCTTGAACAGAAGTACATTGGTCCTTCATGTTTGTTCAAATTTTAGGTTTTATAAACATCTCAAGTCCTTTAAGATTATAAAAAGTTTCTCCCTTAACAAAATATAACTGGATGTTTCAATTTACAAAATAATATTTGAAGAGTGATTTTAGTGTTTTCTGGTGATAACTCTTATGGCTGTTTTCTGTAAAATGTTTTTTTTTGCACCCTTTTTAATAAACAATTGATTTAATTTGGGTTTTATTTATAAACTTTTCTTTTATTGTTTTTAAGAATGAAATAAGTGAATAAAAGAAATGAAGTATTTCACATTCACAACATTATTGGCCTCAAACGTAGGTTAAAACAGCTGCTTGCTTGCAACTTGCAAAGCAGGAATTTAGTTTGACTGTTGACCAAATGTAATAAATAAATAAATAAATAAATAAATAAATAAATCACTTCAAAAACTTGATGTTCTCAAAGCTTTTAATGTACAACTTTTGTCGTTTCATCAACTCAAATAAAGCAGTTTTTAAACTGTAAGTGGAAAGCAGCAGAGGGAGTTCATGTGAGGGTTCAGCTGTGGGGTTGAGACTGTTATTGACAGTGCTGCCCTTGTGAAGATACTGTGAGCATGTCTAGAGGAGAAATAAGACAGAAAAGAGATTTTATGAGGACCTCCGGGTCTCCTTTTGCTCTTCCTCCCTTTTCTTTTTCCAGTTTTCCCAGTCAGAAGCTTTAGCTTACTTACATGAGTAAAACCAAATTTACCTGAAGCTCGTCTTTCCAGAGAACACCCTCTGTGTGTAAAGGGCAACTTACGCACACTATATAGATAATGTAATTTGCTGCATATGTCTGTGGATTAGTGGCACAGCGGAGGGGTGTTGAAGGGAAATTGTGCAAGAACAAGGGAGGTAAAAGGATAGAGGAGACTAAATGAAGAATGACAAGATGGCAGGACAGAGGAGGACATGAAAGGCAGCTGCAGCTCCAGCTTTGTGTGTCCTGTCCAGTGAGATGTAATTGACTGAGACAGCTAACTTCCAGTAATTCAGCTGATGAAGCTTTTCGCTCTCAGGACTGCTGGCTGGACACAAACAAACTAACAGGGCAGCAGAGGAGCAGAGACAAAGACAGAGGAGCATAGAGAGGGGGGGGATGCACTCTGTTTTGTTAACACGTCGACCCACAATCGTCGACTTCCCTCACGCACACACACACACATACACACATATACACACACACGCTGCAACAAAACGGAGTGGAGAGACAAAGTGCTGATAGTGCTGTTCCTATTCCAGCACTGGTGAAGGCACATGCACGGCTGGTTGGAGCTGTGAAGTTCATGTGGCATGCTAGGCAGTAGACAGTCCTACTGGTGGTGCAGAGGAATGTTGTCTGACCCTGTTTGGTGCTTTTTGCACAAACCATCCTGGGCCTGATCGCTTACAACCCTAGATTCAAAAGATCTTGTGCCGTCGACACAAATCCTTCAGAAACCCGGCTCCTCTTCGCTCTGTTCATCTCAAGCCCACCAAATTCAAGCATCCACAGCTTTGTGCCACCAGATTAAAGACCAAAGCCTTGCACTGAAGGCAACCACCTCTCGCGCCCTCCTCCTCCTCATGAGGCGATTCAAATCCCTGCTTCACACTGCTGCTGCAGCTTCTGCTGCATGCATATGGGCTATAATCAACAACAGCAGCTTCACGAAGCTGCAGAGCACCAGAGGGGCTGCAGAGGGAGATCTGAGAGATGCACGACTCAAAGGCTGCACCTGCCTCTGCAGCCTCCCATGCAGACCTTCCTGCCTTCAGATGATTAGGAATCATGAAGGGGATGGTGGAAAAAGAAAGGCAAGCATCACAGGAGAAGAGAACAAGATGGGGATTATAAAAGGCTCCATCATATCTGGCGCTGACTTTCCATTGAGGTTTCCCAAGCCCTTCTTTCTCAGCAGATATTACACTAATATTTCATCATTGCTCACTACAGTAGATTAGATTTCTGTTCTTAAATCCCTCCACATACTTGAGCATGGAGTGTCTGTGGTATTAGTTGGAAAGCAATAATATGCCAAGGTGTGAAATCAACATCAGATAGAGCTTTAAAACAAAGAAACAGAGAAGAAGCATGAAAAAATAAAAAATAGGTGTGTGTGTGTGTGGGATGGGGGGGTCGATTCAGGTGTGTGCTTTAACCTTGTTACTCCTGCACTCGTTGCTGCAGGTGTGTCTGAGTGTTTCAGTCATTAATCATTAAGACGTCATCTTGATTTTAAAAGCTATGCAAGTTGTATCATATGTGACTACCGTCACTATTTTCAACTCCCCCCTTTTTGTTTTACTGCACTCTTGTGCTAACTGAGAATTTTTTAGCTGTGGTGAAATGCTGTGACAGTCTGACAGTGAAAATAATGTGCCTAATAAGCTGAAAGTCAGAGCCTGAGGAATCTAAAAGAAAAAAATAAATTAAAAAAAACGACATTGTCTCAGATTAAACGGTGTTGTTGTTTTAATAATTCTAAATAAAAATTACAGAAAAGTCCAGAGGCTGAATCTGTCACTCAAGCCTCATTGATCTCAAGTAATGAAATACCGGAAGAGGTCAGTGCAAGGTCGCCGTGTCCATAATTAAAATGAAAAATAGCTCAATGAAACGGCAGGTGAAAGGCAGCTAAGGATATAGTCAAAGCAGGAATGCAGTTTCTCAAACCTCTTTTTGGGAATTATTCTTAAAATGTTTTCTAACTATATTTGGTGTGTTTCAGCTCCTTGGAATGCCTAAATGAAAAGCAGAAAAGATGAAAAAGTCGTGATACACGGAGGAAAACAAACAAACAATAACAAAAACAAAGCAAATACCCACATGAGATGAGTTAGCAACATTAAAACATTAAATTAACATTACAAAAAGAGCAAGACTTCACATCTAAGTTGGACTGTTCTCCTTTGTTAGGACTTCTTTTATCAGATTTGTCTCTTTTTTTGTATGTGAGCAAATTATAACACCAAACTGATAATCAATGTTTGCATAATCATCCTGCCAAAAGCAACAAGATATAAATGTTCAAAATCAAACAACACAAGTATCAATATCTAGGGTTCATCAAACTAAACTGTTTGCTGTGGCAGAAAATGTGCAATAATTCAGAGTTTGTGGCTCGTATTGCAATGATTTAAACTGTATAAAAACTTGAAGTTAGACCTAAATGAGTGGTTGAGTGCTGTGAGTGAGAGTTAAGTGCTGTGGCTGCTGTATAATGGATCCTGCCTCACTTTCTCTGTCAGATTCATGCCCCGAACTTCACCTTTTGCTCCAGTTAGCCAAAAAGGTGAAATCCAAATGACAAACTCTTTAAAACATAAGTTTGGCCTATATATTAAGGTTTCAGCACGACGTGTGGTTTATGTAAGCAACAGAGAAGGGATGTGAAAGTAAAGCTCACAAAATAAAAGGCTCTAAAAAGCAACAAAGATCATATTATATCTTGTGATTATTATGCTGCAAAGCTTGTTTTCTATCTAGATTAACTGTCTCTGCTGGGTTTCTTATCACTTTTATTGCTATAATGTTTAGTTCTACATGTATGATTTATATTTTCATTTGCCAAAGCATAAAAACATGCAGCCCGAAGTCCCGAGTGCACAGCATGAATATTGTCTTTCAGTCATTTTCCTGCATTCATCACATTTTGAGGATAATTCTCTCAGCCCACAATGTTTACAATCACAAGATGGAGGATTTACAACAGAGTGGCATCCATCTCAAGAGAGTCATTAGCTCCAGTGATTACTCTGCATGGCTGCAGAGAGAGTATGGGATCCTGTTAGATGAGCTTCAAATGGTATTATCACTCAAACACAGTTTCTTCTCACATTTGCATATTTAACGTGTCTCATACTGTATGTGTGCTGTAATTAATGTCACATTAATGTCAAAACAGTGGTAGTCAAGTAACCCAATATTTTATATTAATTTATTTTTAATAATATGATATTTTGTATTGGTTTGCAATGTTTGACAGTAAAAAAAAATGTTTTTTTCCTCTGTTTGCTCATCTTTATTTTGGAACAAATAATAAATAGAACTAAATAGGAAAAGCTAATTTTGTTTAAATTCCTGCCAAATCATTTTTTAGGCTCTATTTTCAAAAATGCAAGTACAGAACTACATTTTATCTTTTTGATACTACAGTAGATTTCACAGAGTACTAATGAGCATTTTCTGAGCGCTTCATTCAGATCTACAGTACCTTTATGATCAAAATCATAAGACCAGTCAAAAAATTGCAAGAATTTGCATTTTGCACTATTGGATCTTAAGAAGGTTCTAAGTAAAGCTTCACAATGTTAAAAGAAGAAATCAGCGTAAGAGACAAAAACATTTGAGCAGGGACTTTTCTGAAAACTGCATTCAAACATGATTTTTTCAGCTGATCAAAAGTTTAAGACCATCAGCTGAAAAAATCATGTTTGAGTGTAAATGCAGTTTTCAGAAAATTCCCTGCTCTTGCACTGATTTGTTCCTTTAACACTGTGAAGCTCTACTTAGAACCTTCTTAAAATCCAATAATGCAAAATGCCAATTCTTGCAATTTTTGACTGGTCTTAAGATTCTGATCAGGAGTGTATAAGGGCAACACTACAATATGTTTTTTACATGAGAATAAAGTCATAATGTTACAATAATAACATCATAATATTACAAGAATAAAGCCATAATATTACAATAATAACATCATAATAATAATAAAATATATATATATATATATATATATATATATATATA
>JARVGW010000161.1:7527977-7540451 GCA_031762495.1 Anablepsoides rubrolineatus
AATAAAGTCATAACATTACGAGAATAAAGTCATAACATTACGAGAATAAAGTCATAACATTATGAGAATAAAGTCATAACATTATGAGAATAAAATCCTAATATCCAGGCAGGTCATGTTTGTAAATGAAATGTGGTTCTCAAACAGTTTGCCTGGATAAATAAAGGTTAAATAAATAAATAATAAAATAAATAATATGAGAAAAAATTGCATGAGAATAAACTCCATATGATGAGAATAAGGTCATTGTACAAAAATAAAATTGAAATATTACGAGAATGAAGTCATAATATCGCGGAAGACAAGTTGTATGAAAATAAAGTCATAATATTACGAGAATAAAGTCATCGTATGGGAATAAATTTCAAATATTACAAGAAGTTATAAAAATGAAAATATTACGAGGACAGTGGTAAGCAGTCTTACCACTGCATTATAATGAGAAATATTATATATTAAATCTTATTTCCCAGCCTTCACTGTTGTGGTGAGCAATAATAACCACTAACAGGACATGAAGGCACGTTGTGAAAGCTGGCTGGATTGATCTGAAATCTCAAAAAAAAGGAAAATAAAGATTCCATCTCTGAAGCAGGGAGAGAAAATTAGAGAAGCAGGAAACATATTGGCCTCCACTTATTACGCTGTCACCAGGAGCATCCAATCTGGGACTAGTTGGCGTGAATTATTTGGTCCAGCCCTGAAAGTACGTGTTGGCTCTGGAAGCTGTGGAGAGAGAGAAAAAAGACTGGATTTGTATTAAACTAAGGATTAGGGCAAAATAACGCCCCAGGATTGAGCAGCAGAGAGTGTATCAGTATCCACACAGGACAACTGTCTCTCTGTGTGTGGCCATGAATCCACCATACCCACACACACACCAACACACACATGCATGGATGATTGCTCATGTGAGCTTTATGTTCATTCTGGTATGTTCAATCATACTGCAGCTACAGTCCGTCATGTGTCTCCCTCTGCTGTGCCCAAGGGGGCTTGGTCAGGCCACGTCCAGCCGTGCCTGTGCATGTGCGTGTGTGTGTGTGTGTGTGTGTGTCAGAGGATGCCATTTGTTTCTGTTTGGCCCAGAGAGGATGCCTCGTTGCCAAGGACCGTCTCTGTGTGGGGTGTGAAAAACAAAAAAGCATGAAGGAGTTAGAGAAGGGAGTCAAAAATAATAAAGGATGAAGCTGTTCTCTTTGGGGCTTTGGTTCAGTTTAATTAAAGCTAAATTGCCTGCTGCTTTAGCTATTTGAGCTTGTAAACGTTTATGTAAGTAAACATGTTACCAAATTGACAGTAACGTAAAGCTTTCTAAAATAATATATACAGAAAATGCTATGAAAGAATAAATAAATGCTGCTTCTTTTTCTTGTTTAAAAAAATGAAAAGACAAATCTGGGCCCTATAATGCAAAACTGTAAAGTACTTTAATAAATGAGTAGTGCAAGTAGGAAAGGGAAGGAAATGCAGCCAAACATTAGCGAGGTCATTAATAGTAGAGGACAAAAGTACAAAGGAAAGTCAAACACAATGAAATAAATATTTACTTTTATCATATGAGCTGTGTATAGATGGTATACACTTTGATCACTTCATTCAAACTTAAAAAGGAAGGAAAGAACACACACACACACACAAACACATTTACAGTCAGGCCAGTCCTCACTGTGAGGATTTGTGTCTATGTGTTATTTTTCCTGTGGTCTTGTGCCTCTCTGATTCCACGTCGGCTCTTTTGTTTAATTTTTTTTTACTTTGAGCCTGCTTGCCTGCCTGTCTGCATTTGGGTCCGAACCTGCCTGCCGAACCTGTCACTTACAAGCTCAATTGAATTACTGTTATCATACACCAAAGCCTGAGACTGGGACCCTGACTGACCACCAACCACACCCTCTCACAAACTAACACACAAAGATCAAACACCACAGCTACACACACTCCACATACACTCCACACAGACTCCATCCATTCACTGTATGCACTGGCTAATAATTGTCCCATATGAGTCATCATACAGTCAGTATTGATTTTCCCCATGGCTCTTAGAGTTGGCCCAAACAAAAAACGAATATATAGATTTTAATTTAGTGGCTTACGTACATTTAAATAGACATCATATATCCACAGCCACACTCACTCACATTTCCTCCAGGATGGTAAATCTCTGCTGATTTCCACGGGGAATGGAAGTCGCTGGTCTTCGTCTGTCTTGTTCCGTTCCTTTACTTGATTCTGAGGCAACGCTGATTCGATGCACAAACTAGATGGAAATGAGAATACGCAATAATGAGGGAGAAAATATGGGAAACGGTGTGTTGCATCACAGAAATGGCAAAACTGCAGCGAAAGAAGCTGCGTTAAAAGCAGTACAAGTTTGGTTTGCGTGCTTGTGAAACAAAAAAAGACTGAATAAAGGTCATGCTTTCAGTGAAAAACTAACAGAATCTTTGCTCAATTATATTCATTTTGTAACAGAACAATAGCTGCGTAATACAACCAGGTACATGGAAGGTATGTACCTGGTACTTATTTGTGAAAAAATGGTTAAACTATACTTAAAAGGTACATACCTAGTAGTACCTATGTGGTACTTACTGAGAATGTATCACTTAAAATACCAGGTAAATTCTTGTAAGTACTAAGAACAAAACCTATAAATACCAGGTAGGCACCCTGTAAGTATCAGGTATGTATTTGTTAAGTACTCTATATATACATGTATCTGACAAGAAACCTATATGAACCAGGAAAACACCAGGTACATGACTTGCAAGTACCTGGTACATACCTTGTAAGTACCAGGTATTTACCCTTTAGGTACACAGTAAGTACCAATTACATTCCTTTTAATATCAAGTATGTACCCTTTAAGTATTAGGTGCATACCCAATAAATCCCAGAGAGGTAGGTACTGGGTACATACCTTGCAAATACCAGGTATTTACCCTTTCAGTACACAGTAAGTACCAGTTGTATTCCTTGAAAATATCAGGTGTACCATGTACACAAATAAGTAGGTAGTGGTTACATACACTGTAAATAAAATATAAGTCACTTAATAATGCAACTTGATACCTAAAGGTACCTCATAATACTAGGTATGAGCTTTGTAAGTATCATGTACTGTACATATCCAACAAGTAAGTAACTCAAAGATACCAAGCAAGTCACTTTATAATACATCTCACTCTCTGTAAAAATGCAGTAAAGAATTGATACCAGGTTTGTACCTGGTAAGCACCGTATGCAGTAAATAGCATACATATACATACCAAGTACATATTCTGTAAGCACTAGTCTATGTTATGAATTGCTAATAAACAAAGCAGGATAATAATAATATGAGAATATTAAAATGTATTTCTTATTATAAAAATGTGAAGAATAGCATTTGGGTAACATTTTTATCAATTCCAAACGGCTCCTTCCTGCCAGAACTGAGCAGGTTTGGACCAGGACCAACTGTGTCATGCAAAATGATGGCTGATGGCCTGAGTACGGTGGTGTGTAACTGAGCCAGGGGAGGGGGGTGGGGGGGATGAAAAGAAAGGAAAGAGGGGGGATGAATGACAGGAAGAGGGGGATCGGCGTGTAAAACACAGAGAGGGAGGAGAGGAAAAGACAGGGGGATGATGGGGTGGAAAGGAAGAGGGAAAGATTCAGAGCTGGTGTTGCTGCCATGGTAACCAGCATCACCTTGGAGAAGAACAGAACCACACACACACACACACACACACACACACAAACTCATCAAACAATCGCATACTCATTCATGTTTAATCATCGCAGCTATATTTTTGGGACCGGAGTCTTGGCTTAACTCGAAAGATGGGATTTCTGTACGGGTTCAGAGCTGGTCAAACAATCCCCAACTGTTCATTGATGTTTAATTAATATATCTCAACCGTGCAATGTTGTGCAGATGCCCCCATTTACACGTCTCACTATTACCAACGTGCACCATACAAAGCTCTCGTCAAAGCCTGTTTCATCTTATATTAGACGTGTAAGAGTTTTATACTGAGGGCATTTCGATTTTTAGCCTAAAAGGAACAATGTGCAGCACTTGCCCTTGAAACATCTCCGTACAGTATGCCATACTTTATGCTTTCGTTGCCATCTAAATATGCACACTGCTCCCCTGCTGTGGCGATGAGGAGGACTTCCCATCCCCCCATATTTCATCTAAAGAGTATCATAAATCTGTTCTGCTTTTGTGTAAAAGACTTGCTCTCTTAATGTTATTGCCCATCCCATTATTTTAATAGGTGTTTAATTAGATAGATGAGTATTAGGTGGACCTCAAATAACCTAAATCTTACAAAGCTGGGCCTTACATTTGCTAAATCTGAAGTATTTTTTATTAGTCTCCTCCCTCTTTATGGTTCTTCTTTCAGGAAAATCTAGATTATTTATATATGTTTGTTTTTTATATTTGAACTAAATGTGGAAAGGCATACTGTTTTATGTTATATTCATACTTTATTACTTTTAGAATAAATAAAATTAAATTGCTTGCTTTCAAATTGAAATTGCACTAGCCTATATGTCAGTTGTACGCCTGCATTTACCAACACAATGAGTTAATTTGTCATTTCTTGTTGGGACATTAATGTTTTTCAAAGGAGTGTTTGCATCTTTAACTTTATTTTTACATAACATAGCCTAAAAACCTTAAATGAGCAAATACAAGTCGGTTAACCATTCTTCAAAAATGTTCAACAAAATCTAAAATAATAATAATAATTTTGTTGTATTTGTACATTTTTAACCAAAAAGAACATGAAATTATTTGATTAATAACTCAAATGGTTCTCTAATGAGATGATTACATAATCAAACAATTGAAAATTGTTTAGCATGAGCTAAATCTAATCCCACAGTTGTTCAGACTTGGCAGCCATCTGAGGGATAACCTTATTAACTAATTAGAAACAAAAAAATCTCTTTCCTTGGCTTTGAAGTACTTTAAACTTAATATAAAAAAACAGAATGCAAAGTTTGTGACGGATAAATGTTTTTAAATGTTGTGTGCTTTAAAAGGACATTGCAACCAGCAGTAAAGCTGAAAACATGAGGACTTGTGGACAAAACTGACCTTTTAATATATTGTAGATGACTCAACTAAAAAGGCAAAGCCATCATGTTATGATCTGCTGAGACAATAATAATCAATATAAGGTTTTCACAATAAAAACTTAGCCACTATTAATATGGCAAAATTTTATTCAGACACAAATGTTTCTGCTTTAACAGGCTTCACATGTTTTATTATGATTCTTGATAAGTGAGTGTCAAAGCCATTTTTTTCTTTATTTTTTTATTGCCCATCGCATTTTAATGTGGGCAATCTAAAAAACAATTTGGTATGGCACTAGCTGTGAGACATACCCATTGATTCCCATTTATAAAGAGTTTATGTCGTCATATATTTTAAATTTAGCACAAAAAGTAAGTAAACTTATGTGAGATTTTTTGTTGTTATAACAAAGCTTCTAGGCCAGGGCTATTCAACTAAATTGCTCCGGGGGCCACAATTATTGCAGGTCAACAGCTCAGGGGCCAAACATCCAGCAAACAAAGTCATTCTGTAAATAAACAAAGCTTTGTTACCTTTAGAAATAGTTTATTTTGCTGCATTTAATCATGAATACAACATACAACCAAAAGCCTATAAAAGTATTAATAATTAAACAATATCAAAAACAAAAAGAACACAATATGCCTCTTATTTAACAAAAATAATATTTGGACATCTCTGACTTGCTAAATTTTTAAACCTATTTTATTTTCACTTTCATAGTTTTATCTTCAATTGCTTGTAATTTTTCCTGTCTTGAGTATGAATATAAATGGTTTTCAGCAGCTTCTAGCCAAGATTCTGACATTTCTGTAGATACCAAACATGTCTATGTTTAACTAAAATAACTCATAGTAATTAAAGTAGAAAACCAGAGGTTTGGGCTTAAGAGATGAATGAATCAATTGGCGAGCCGACTCTGGTCACTCGCGGGGCGGATGTGGCCCGCAGGCCAGCAGTTGAATAGCCCTGTTCTAGGCAATAAATCTTATATTGGGCACCTGATTGGCAGCACCAGGGGGCAGATGCATGTTCCTTACAAATGTGGCCACATTTAAAATGGAAATTATTAGGCTTTCCAACAGATTTAATCTACCAAACACAAATGTTCACATACAATAATGTCCCATCAAGCTTTGCTTTATATCAATAATGCTGCATGTTAGATGAAAGTGCATAGGTTAAAAAGTGGGTAACTTGAAAAACAACAAAGTTGATTAGCTGCTTAAAATTTCCCATCAGGCCTCTCTGCAGTCAAGTCAATTCATTTTAAAGCTTTCTTTCATTACAAAGGTAATCTTGATCCACTTAGATCTGCAGTTAGTTTTCTGCTGCCAGGCTACACTCTTTATAATTTCTGCTGGTTTCAGTCTTTTTTTTTTTTTGTCTATGCTGTTTAAAAAAAATCGGCCTACCTAGGCAGGCAGGTGTGTTGAAGCTCAGCGTTCAGCACACTCATACCGTTTGACACATCAGTTTATCTGCAGGATTGTTTTTTATCTCAGGCCAGTAAACTCATATGTCATGTGATCCGAGCTGGTCAGTGTGTGTGACTCCTGGCAGGGTCTCAGGTTAGGGATGTGTCTGTTCTGCCGTCACAGACTCGTTTATCATCCTGGATGTGAATATAAGGTTAGCGTGTGTCGACCACGTGCATTTGGGGAAGCAGTGAGATTGTGTCTGTAATATTGATTCCATTAGGCACTTCGAGGCATGAAGGAAGTGCAACAGCAGCGGCATCATAAAACCCCTCATATCTCTGTTTTCACTGCATTCCCTTTAGAAGATCATGATGGCTTTCTGTGAGTCGAAAGTCCTTCACAACATTATTTTCTTATCATGGAAATAGATCAGAGTCATACCTGTTTGAGGTAAAATACAGGATGTTCAGATAATACACAAATGTTAAATGAATACTGTCTTCCTTTCTCAGTTAGAAACACGGTGTTCAAACTTTGCAGCCTATAATTACTGCATTTTTTAGCATGACCTATTTAAAATGGTAAGATCTTGTTTTGCTCTTTAAGGCAGATTCCCTTTGTTCTCCACTTTTGTTGAGCAGAAGCAGTTTGCAAAGACAGCGGAGTAGCCCCTAAATGGGAGAAACGTTCCAAATAACAGACTTGTGCAAAAGAGGAAGAGATGTGAAAGTGGGATGATGATGATGCTGGGAAACAAAGTGGGAGCTGTAGGTGAGGGGAGGAGAAGACATGATGTAAAAAAAAAGTGAGGGGGAGGCAGGGGGAGGTCAACAGAAGGAGAGGCAGATGCTTGTGCTTCGAATGCCTGTGCGCGAATAATTATCCTGATGAGATTTTGCGGAGAGCTGCACGAAAACTCGGAGGAAAAGGAGGCAGGATTTGGGGAAGACCTCACGACACAGAAAAAAGAAATGGTGGGAGACCGAGGATGATTCATTCCTACATAAATATTTTTCCTGAAACAGTGACGGCATGTGTTAGGGTGGGCTTTGGCATGCTGCTGCCGAAGCTCGCTGCTTCTTCTCCAGCTCTCCCCTCGGGTTTTCTCCCTTCTCTCCAAAAATGGCTTGAGAAAGTGGAGCCTTCCTCTCATCTTTTAAAAGATGCATAAGGCAGCAGCTAGAGAGAGTGAAGAGGAGAGAAGCAGCACAGAATGTTGTTGGTCTGCAGCTTCAAAAATCACTTTCAGCGCCTTAAAAACTCCAAACCTTCCTTTCTATGAAGCTGATCTCGTCACAAGGATCACTGCATTGTAAAAAAATTCTCAAAGTAATCACTGCCTGCACATCTACACTGATTAACTACAACTAATCAACCTTAGTCAACACAAATATAGCTAAACTCAGTCCCATTTACACATAATGATCTAAAATATCAATGTGATAGTAGCTGAGAGTCATCATCAATAAAAGCCAACGCTGTTATCACAAAAGCAGGGCCAGATTAAGAAGGGTGAGGGCCCCAAGTGGGGTCAATATCTTTTTGGTTTGTATGTTACAGGACTGATTATGTTCATATTAAACTCAACATTTCTAGTGACAGAGCACAGCTGCTTTTAGCTTCACTGTAACAATTAACGTCTGAAGAAAATCAACCGAAAACCTGAAACCGTGAGGAAATCTGGTCTGTTAAAGGTGACATTTTTAATTAGACTGAGTGACAGCATAAGAAACCACAGTCGGGTCCCAACAGTTTCTCTAAATAAACTCAAAAATAAAGTTTTTCATGAACCAAAGAATTGAAATTGTGTTGACGATAGGGATCACGGGGATCAAGCTTAGATGCTACTATCTAAAATCTGGTTTAAAAAAATGCCCCAGATAAAAAGGTTTAAAGAAAATAACAGATTTTGCTGCATGAACGTCAAAATGAAGATAAATATGCAAAATAATCACATAAAACAGCCACACTGCACCAGTTCCTGTTGTAATAGAAATAACTTTGTTCCACCGGTGGGAAAAAATGGTGCAGTTTCTGCCTTTAAATGTTTCCAAACATTTCCAGACGCAACCAGATTTTTAGTTTTTTTTTAAACCAGGATGTCAGACGACTTTCTCCACTTTTGACATTTAACTTGACACCCTTACAAAAAAAATTATTAAAAAGGCTTTTAAGGAATTTCAGGGGCGACTGTTAAGACCCCCACATACTCGGGTGTACTTCGCTCTGCGGAGGTTCGCGTGGGCTCGAATCGTCCATCCGCCGGACTGGTCCACGCAGAGATCAGTTTGTTTGTTTTTTCCGTGGGGTCGCACAATAAACTGCCCGGCGAGTTCACGTCGAAATGTTTTGAATGCAACACCAAGCAGATAAAGTTGAGACTCTGCATCATTTGTGGACGAAATGGAGTCAAACTTTGAAGAGCGTCTCACAGAGAAGATTAGAAAAACATTGAAACTTTATGATACGTCAGTGAAGGAATCTAAAGACTTTCAGCGAGCAACTAATTAGTAGGAGGAAATAGCTCAGATCCTGGGTAAAGTAAGCTTTTTTCTTTTGTTGTTTTAAAGTTAAAGTGCAAACTATCTCGTCCTCCTCGTCCTTGATGCCATGACTGAAATTGTGAGAAATTAAACAATTTGTCAGGCGGTCAGTACGCTGGAGTATGAAGTCTCAAATGTACGCAGACAATATACACAGCGTCCGCACACAGTACGCCCGAGTATGTGGGACCCTTTAAAGGGTTAAAAACCATCAAGCTCAGAACTACACAAAAAAATGTAGAAATGGTCCTGTATTGAATTAAACTGTTAAAAAGGTATCAGTCTAAGCAGAAATCCAAATAGCTTCCCAGTGATATATTGCACCTCATTGAAAAAAAGCAGAATAAACCATTAAAAACATTCATTGTTTAAAGGCGATGAATCTCAGGACTCTGTAAGTCTGGCCTTCGTCAAAGCACTTCCTTCTCATCATAAACTGATCTTAAAACAAAGCTCCATGCATTTCTTCAAGGAATACTACGCAAGTCTTTAATTTTACATCTGTGATTTTTTTCCCTCTGATCATTCTGTGTCAGTGTTTATTACAAGACAACAGCCACGCCTACATTATGTGCTGCTTTGAAGGGGGGAAAGCTGCAGGATTGTGGGGTTTCAGCCTTTTCTTCTTGGTTTGAGAACATTTGGAGGAAGCAGAGCTGGATTAAAAGCCCCCTGCACTCCCGCACTGCTGTGGCTGATGATTTGTAGGTCATGTGTGAGGATCAGAAATAAACCGAGTGGGTGCAAGAAGAGGAACAGGAATTTTACCCTCTAGTGGTGAGCCTGTAGAAAGGCCTGTCAATTTGTGTTTATATTTATTTATTTATTTTTTTTACAAATGCCCAATTATCCTGGCTCAGTTGTGCATGGCCACCATGACCCAGATGGGAATCAGTTTTAGATTTACAGAATTTTATTCACCATGCCTGATACAGTTATGTGCGAATGAGAGGCTTACATTTTTTAAAACATGCAATCACTGCATTTTTATGTTGATATGGCAACTGAGAAATCAAATATCTATGAAATTAAATATTATTTTACTCTGTATAAGTGTTACTTTGACACATGTTATGTTAAATGTTCACTGTGATGTTCAAATCAAAAATGTAAAGATGAAATAAAAGCTTAATCTCTAATAAGTTAATGAAAAAAAAGCTCTGTCTCCATAAAGGTCAAATAATTAGCTGAAATATAGTTTATTAGCATGTGGATTAATACAGAAGAGTTAATGAATGCTGACAATTACCCCCCCCCCCCCCAAAAAAAAAACCTGATTGTTTTAAAATTCAAGCTTTCATGTTCAGCATTAATGAAATTAGCAGTGTTCTCCCTGACAGCCAACCATCATCTGCACCGCTCGTTGACACACCAAACGAAAACACACATATACGCACACGCTCCCCGCCACAATCACACTTCCACACACATGAACGTGACAACATATGCTTAGAAAAATTGTCAAACAGGCTCAGTTTTTCACAGCTTTGCTTGTCCATATTCCAGCACTGAAACTGTGACAATTCATTTGGGAACTGTGTCCCTAAGCAGAAACAGAATAATAATAATAATAATAATAATAATAATAATAATAATAATAATAATAATAATAATAATAATAATAATAATAATAATAGCCTAATAAACAAAAAGAAAAGAAACAATGCCACTATTTTTTTTTTCCCAATAAAAAAAAAATAACAGGGAAACGTCTCAGCCTGAGAGTGGATGTGAAAGTGAAAAATAAAAAATAAAAAAAGAGAGAGAAAAATAAGAATGAAAAGAAAGAGACAAAAGAGTGGAACCAGGGAGGGAATAGATATTTAAAATGAAGATGACACATGAGATTGTTACCAGGCCTCAGCGGGATCTCCTGAGAGATTTTATATTTCACAGTCTCGTGTGAAATGAAGTCACACTGAACCAAAAGCACACACAGACCCTCTCAGAAAGAAGCCCCATTTGGCCGAAAATACACAAGAAGGCTTTCTCTACTGGTGATGAGAAGGAAATACTCTTCTGTTTTCATAATAACTCAGAAGATGTTTCCAACATAATGATGTGTGTGTGTGTGTGTGTGTGTGTGTGTGTGGGTGTGTGTGTGTGTGTGTGTGTGTGTGTGTGGAGGGGGGAGGGGGGGTTACAGATTTAAAATTCATAGAAATAACCACACCATTCTATTTGCTTATTTATTGCTTTTATACATTAAACATGACAGACTTGCAATTTTCTATTCAAAGTTTAATCTCAGTTGTGTCAACATGAGGGGTTTTTTGCAAACAGATCTAACTGTGGAAATCAAAATATGTTATTTACTCACTGTGAAAAATCACTTGTACATTTTTCATAATAACATATGTGCTTGTGTTTGTTTGTCTGTTGTGTCAGCAAAATATCTCATGAGCCACTGGACACATTTTAATTACACTCATCGGAACAACTTATTAACTTTTGGTGGGAATTTGATTTCAATGGCTACTATATTTTAGAAAACACAAAAATGACTATTACTTTAAATTTCAGTTTCTTTTGCTTATGATGTTTGTTTTTTCCCCCTCATCTTTCCTTGTGTGGTTTTTAGTTTTTCTTTTAAGGGTAGCTCCTCCTCATGATGTCTTCATGAAGATGATCCTTGTTCTGTACAGGGGTCGACGGCTGCATGACCCAGAGCACCTGTTCTCCTATGTTTATGTTCTGTCTTCTTCTGAATGGGTGTTGTGAAATGTAATTTCATTGTGCTCTGTACAATGACAAAAAGGCCTTATCTAATATTTAGCATAAAGTTCTGAATGTCCGACTGACACTCGCTTTATCTTTGATAAATGTTTGGTTCACTGAAAGGACTGTGGAGGATAATTTATTTCTTTGTTTTTCTGGCTTGTGTTCAGGTTCCTGTACAAACAGCTTTTGCTGTTTTTTGATGCTGATCCAAAGGCCAAGGAGAGCTGTATTTTTGAGAATAGTGTAGACAGCCACCAACTGCAGCTCAAACCTAAAATCAGCCTCCATCTCTACACCAATCAGTGCCCCGAGGGAGCAGCCAAGGATTTCTATTTTAAGTACATTGGACTGTTTATCAGTCACTTCTTTGATTTTGATACTATGTTCCTAGATCTATATTTTGCATGAAAAGGCAGTAATGTATTGTAGATTAAAAAAAATTGTCAAACCGTATGACTTCTGAGATTTTGGAGTAAAACTTCTTGAATATCTAATTTATTTTTCTCTTTACTTAGTCTTCCTGTGAACGTAGAAACATTTTTCTCTGTGTTAGAAATGCTTTCAGATAAATAAAATTTGATGTCTTGCTTTTAGGGATTTAACAGACAAGAGTTGGACCACGATGAAATTGCAGTATCACGCCAAGGGCCTGCTCGTCCCCGTGGCTTACCTTGAGCCGAGTTTGTGGGGTGCCAGAGTGTGCTGC
>JARVGW010000161.1:7577789-7588502 GCA_031762495.1 Anablepsoides rubrolineatus
TGTACAGCGCTTTGGGGTCCGGAAGGACTTGATAAAGCGCTATATAAGTTCAGTCCATTTACCATTTACCATTTACCTAGAGGTGGGTGATATATATTGCAGACAATATTATCATCCATGCTGCTTTGAAGATGTGCAATTTTACATTATCGAGTATTCATACTCTCGAAAAGATGACAAATACGGTGGTGAAGGACAGTCCCAATTCGCGGAATATTTGCCACAGAAACCTATCAGCGGGAACGAGAGAGTCATGTGACTGTCATGTGACCGTCATGTGACCACCCCAGGGGAGAGCGACAGGCTGGTGCTTGGAGAGGGAAACGCAATTCCCCAGGCCGGTGTTCTGTCGACCTGTGCTAACGCTCTACGGTAGCTAAATCTGACGAGGTAGCTCAGAACACCGGCAGAACGGTCAACATTAATTTGTGCTAAATGACAAATCATGTTCATACCAAGCAACAGCAACACCAAACTCACAACACACCACTTACCGCCATCATCTGCAGTTTTGTGAAGAATAGGAACAGAAGTTTACTTTCAGCTGAAAGTCTTTAGGTAAATCCTGCTTAGTTTCCACCACAGTACTCCACGGTACTCCAATTATTTTATTATTTTCACCACAGTACTCCAATTATTTACACAAACTACAACTTTCTTTGGCAATATTGCTTGAACATTGCCTTCAAAAATAAAATGAATCCAGGCCTCTCTGTTCTCCATGGCTGTGGTTAAAAACAACAGAACAACTTTTCGTACTGTGCAGAAGTGGGCGGAGCTCCACCTTGGGTTGCCAGGTAAGGAGCTGGGCTTTGTTTTAGGTTGCTAGGTGACTTTTATTGTGACGTCACAATAAAGTGTTTTGGGAACAAACATGTTTCCAGATACCTAAAAATACATGTAATTATAGCAAAATAATGACTGGGTGCATTTTTTGGTGTTTGGACTGCTTCTAGAAGTAGTACAGACCCAAAAGTAGGTTTAAAAACATGAAAAAAGTGAATTTTGCATAATAGGTTAAATGTTACTTATGTTACTAAAGCATACAGTCAGACCACAGTGTTCAAACTGAAAATAATTTCTGCTTCTTTTTTAAGTTTTTTGTCACAAAGCAATTCGCTAAATCCCCAGAGAAGCCGGGGTTTGTTCGTGCAAAAGGATACAAAAGCACCTATGATGAACAATGGGTTGAAGACGTGCGACTGGAAGGAGAAGAGAGTCAGACCCATGTAGGAGAAGATGAAGTTCTCTGCCAAAAAGTTCAGCAGCTCAAACAACTGTTGGAAAGACAAGAAATCTGTCAACAATGAGGTCCGTGTGCTAATTCCACTGAAGCAGCCATAAAAAGCTAAACATAAAACATAAAAATTGATTTTCCACTTGACTGATTGAAGAGTTGTGCTTTTCAGTCACAAATTGCTAACTCCAGAGGCATAATCATTTCTTGTAGAAAATTGAGCCAGTTTTTTACATTTCTGCTTCTACTTTAAACATTACAAACAGTGCTGTGACAACCTCCTGCACATCTTGCTGTATCGTGGAATGATAATCTACTGCTGTGCTCGCTAGAAGGTTTTATTTTTAGCCTATCTGTACTTTCTTTGTGATAGCGCTTCAGAAAACCCCACATCATCAATGTCATTGTCACATGGGGTTTGTTGAACATGTAGCCTTTAGGTTTATCAATTCTCAAGAGATAAAAGTAATCTTATAGATTCCTCTGAATTCACTGGAGCACGACAAAAATTGAAAAACACATCCTATTTGCTTTTGAGACAGGTTGTGTAGTCTTTACTGTATGAGTTTATTTTGTGACTACGCAAAGCACATGGCATAGTTTCTGAATGTAATCTGCTGTGTGGATCTGGAAAAAGTGATAAAATGTTGGTGACGTAAAATGGTGTAGGAACAGTGAGATCCAGAACAAAGCAGAGGTGATGATACCTCACCTGTTTGGTCCGGTCTTGGGATTCAGGAGACAGATTGTTATAGGTGTAATGGGCCTGAGTGATCCCACAGAACAGCACCGCTACTACACCTGAAAAAAAATTATTAAATAAACCAAACAGAGTTAACTCATCCATGAAAAAACATGTTATATTTGCTTCTAATGGCAGGAGCAGATGGTGGGAAGAGCCATAAAAAATAGCAATTATTTGCTTTATTAATCCAATATCATCTGTCCATCGGCCACACTGCTACAAGGAGGATTTACACTTACTTGGGATTTACATAAAGATAAAGAGTGATGCTTTGTTTTCAATGTGATAAGTATGGTTTCAGATGTGGAAAAACATCACATTTAACTGAAATTTCACTTTCAAACGGTGATAAACCAGTTTATCTGAGCGGCCGTGTAAAACTTCAGCTGAATCACGGGGGTGTTTGAAGGAAATCCTTGGAAAACATTTTCAAGTAAAACAAATCAAACTAAAAGGTAACAGTGAAACACCAAGTTCAGCTCTCTGCTGTTGAAACGACTTGTGTATATCCTGGTTGCAGACGTACCTGTGAAGCCGCAGGCCTCAGCCAGCAGAAACGTGCTCCAGGACATCAGGAAGAAGAGAGCTGTCTCCAGCAAAGGGAAGTCCCTCAGCTTGGTAAACTTGGTCACGTGAGGACAACTTAAAGCTAAGGAACAAAACAGGAGGTATATAGATTCATAAAGGCAATGTTGCATCTTATACCTCAGCCCACAATGGATAAATAATATCGAATTGTCACATAAAAGGATATGAAGGCAGTCAAGACTCCGGTAACCACCCCAAGAGCAAAAGATCCACTGAAGACGCCCAGAAAGACGCCAAAGGATTTCAGCACGGCCATGGCCTCAAAGCTGTGGCTGTTGTCCCCTGCAGGCTGATACGCCACGATGGAGCTGAAGGGTAAGTAGGGTAAATAGTAACATTTACAAAGAAACCAGAGGCAGACTTTTACTAAGAATACAGGAAGGGAAAGTGGTCAAATGTCAAACACATGCTCTCATAAAGTTGGAAACAAAACGATTGTCAGGCATCAAGTCATACCTGAAGCAACGGGAATTTTGAAATGCAGTGAATAAAAAGAAATAAGGATTTGCATGCTGGAGTCTTAACCTCTCAACCACACCTGGTTTAGCTCATTATATTGCATTGCAAATACTAATAGATAATGCAGAATGTTCTGGTCATAAGTGCAGTCTATAACAAAAAATAAGCAAAAAGGATATACCGTAGTTGCAAAGGGATTACAGCAGATAATTATCCTAAAGGTGACTTAAGACTACATTCTAAATTAAAAACCTGCATCACATTTACAAATAGGGTCTAACACAAGCAAATCCACACTGTCCAGCCAAACCCACCCACCCACCCACCGGGGAGTAAAGGTCTGGTTTTGGCTCAGCCACTCCTCAGCCTCCTCAGACACGACTGAGTGAACAGCTACAGACCCTCGCGTGCTCTGCTTTTCAAAGCGTAGGAGAACGCTACATACGTACGTACGGGCAGGTGGTGAGTGACACAGGTGGATGGAGAAAGGCAAGCAGTGAAATGACAGGGACGGATGTTAGTGTGGGTTATTTCCACGTGCAGCTAACAACACAAAGAGCTGACTTTCTCACAGCTCATTGTACACAGGAACTGAGTAGAAAACCTTAAGTACAACAATAAATCTGTTAAATTGAACTTGAAATTGCAGCTTAAAAACAATGAAATGCAGAACTTTTACTGCTTCTCATAGCTAAAAACGTACAAGTCACATTTTATAACACATTTTAACTGTATAAGCTAAGAATTACAAACACAAGCTGCTTGAGCTTCTTAAAATGATAGAAATTTACAAATCTTTCATAGCTATCATACACAAGAAATAAGTGCTGTTTCAGGGACAAAATTAAAACTTCTTTTTTTAAGACGTTACTGTCTTTACTGTGAAGATGACCGATGTGTATTTCTGCAGAGTGGGGTGTTTTTAATACTTACGAGGAAAGGACGATGGCCACAGCATCATTCAGAACGCTCTCCCCAAACAGTAATGCGTACAGGTCAACGTCTACTTTTAGCTCATTGAAGATAGCCAGTACAGTCACTGAGAAAACCACAGAAGACAAAAAACTACCTCTAAGTGAAAGAAAGTATGAGTGTAAAACAGGATAAGTTAATGTCTTAAACATGTATGTTAAATATGACTGTGGAAAATGTAGTTAACATAAATAAATAATAAATCTCAATGCACTTTGTACCTGGGTCTGTTGCTGAGACAATGGCCCCAAAAAAGAGGCAGTCAGTAAAGAAAAAGTCACCCCCGAGCTGCCCCACAACTTTCATGAAGGACACAAAGCCATACATGACGAGCCTACGGAGGAAGGAGGAGGAAATTTGCTTCAGTCTAGTCGAACATGTCAACAGATTAGCCTGTAAGGCACAGCATTAAAAATGACAAACTCCAGCTTTTATGTTGATGTAAAACAGGGTCTGGCAAAAATCCTATTGAGTGCAGTTAATTGCCAAAAAAACTGTCAACAATTAATATTTGTCACTTCGCATTTACTGCAATTAGTGCCATGTGATGACATATTTACTAAAGATATGCTGTGACTACACATTGTGAAAAAGATAGATTTCAATTCACAGCTTACCGTTTAAACCCATTAAAATGAAGAAGTTAGTTTGGCTGATGATTTGTAAGTAAATTTTAGAACACAGGGTAACTAATTTAGAGTCAAAAACACGCAAGTGTTCTAATAGTTGTCACATTAATTGTTATCAGATAACGCCACAATTTATCATATTTTCTTTTTACCAATATCGCCCAACCCTAATGTAAAAAAAAAAAAACTGACTTACCCTATAACAAAGCAGGATATAACCGTTCCCATGAAAGCATAAGCCAAGATGGAGCCAATGTTTCTAAAGAAGTGCCTCTGAGAAATAAGACATAATAAATCAAAAGTTAAAAACTAAAAAACACCTTAAACCATAATAAAACAAGTACGTTTAAAATACTTGTACTTTTCATTGTTATATAATCTTGTTTTACAAAATTTAAATACTTAATTAGTGCAACATAAATAAATGAAAATGTAAACCAATAATTTCTCAAACATCTTACCCGTTTTAAACTGTAGCCTGCATGGAAAATTATGGGAGGCAGCAAAATGTTGAAAAACACTTCTGGGTCAAAGGTTACCTGAAAACAATAGCAAAGTTTTATACTTTGTGAGTATTCAGAACATTTTCGACTGAGCCCCTTCATACATTTTTTTGTTTGTTTTCTCTTTGCATATGCAGTGTACCAAACTTTGTAGACGTAGCCTAAAATAACCCAGACATTAGGATTCGTTCCATTACATAACCTGAAAGAAATAAAGTTATTTATAAAATAACCTATTCTCATGGCCACAAAGCTCTGAACAAGTAATTATTTTGTATTTTAGTATAAAGACTCAAAACAAGCATATGCACACTGCTACAGGCAACCCCCCATCTTCATCTCATCCTCTTGCCTTTCGCAGCATCTCATCATCCTCCATTTGATGATCTTTGCTCCGGCTAACTTCCCCCCTCAATGTGTACTCATAGAATCGCCCGCTGACGTTGATCAGCAGAGTGGCAGGGCTGGCATTGACGGCGCAACTGAGGATCACGTCGCTCATGCTTTGGGGCACATGGATGCCAAACCGCAGAATCACACCCACCAGCAGGCCTTTGAAACAGAAAACATACAAAAACAAGAAACGAAAAGGTGGCTTAGCAAGCAGTTATTAGGATAATCAAATAATGACACAGCATGTTTATCATCATATTTACCATATGGTATCTATATTATAATAAATTACAAAAATAATATGCAAATAGCTGTAGTTGCAAAAATAAACAATGTGTTATCTTATATAATTCAAGATAAATAGTGATTCTTTCATAACCCTAATTTAATGGCATAATTAAAGTAAGAAACAAAATCTGAGCTACTGTCTTTAAACAAAAAAATTCCATGCAAAATTTGCAAACAGCTGCAAACTACCACATGTTTGTTTACCAGAAACAACCAAAGTGACAATTGGACAATTATGACAACGTTTACAAAAGGGCAGTATGGGATAGACAAACCTGACAATTTTGATGTTTTCGTTAGTAATTAAGCTCAATTTTTTTTGAGTAAAGCATGCAGATAAAAGTGTTGCATTCACATTGAGTGTATACCTGCATTTCAATATATCTGGAAGACTAAACTCTTTCAAACTGCACTATTTGATATGATTTAGGTTAATCTTTTTTTTTATTCCAAAGTTTGCACTGAGTATCTTAATAAAAAAACACACAAACCCATTCCTAACCTGTCAACATATAACAGTATCATTATATGACTCACCTATGTGATGTTTACTCATTAACTTATTAAACAACATTAAAACGGAATAACCTTAGCTTTCTAAATGTTAATAAATACCTAATAATTGGAAGAATTAGTGGCATAAAAACCTGAGTCCTGTTTGAACTACATGACCCAGCATAACCTAATTGTATGAGTACAGCTCATATGCATCTACCACAATGAGTATATCTCACTCCTCAAACCACATAATTACCCTTTTATCAACAAAACAACACAGTTAGCCCACATGCCCTGTCATATGTCTGTCATGTGTCTGTCACGCAAGAAGAAAGTGTTTAACTAGCTTGGGAGCTAATTGATGCTCCTATAGCTATCACTGTTTGTTAGCTACCGGTGTTCTCACCATAGATCATGGCGAGCCCCGTCTCATGTAGGAACCTAAACCTCCGGTGTTTGAAGAGCCATATTGTGAGAATAGTGAGCGTTAGAAGCATGATAAATATGAGCAGATAGGCACTGTCCTGTCGGTGGCTTTCCTCAGCCATCCTCTCGGTAACCTTATCCAGCCCACTGCTGCTGTCGCCGTCGCCGCCGACGTCGCCCAGGCTGCCGACGAGCAGGACCGACACCAGGAAAGGCAGCAGAAGGAGCCCCTTGGACGATTTGACGCCTCGAAAGCGCCTTAGTCTAAATTCCATGGTGGCCTTGTGTGACAAAGTTACATTTGACGTTAAAATCGGTGTTGGTTTGGCTAAAGAAATCGGACGTAAATGACGGCTTCCTCCGCAGCACTTATCAAAACACTGAGACTTCCGTATTTTCAAAATAAAAGTCGTTTTCAAGGCCCGCTGTACCAACAGCGACCCCTACTGTTCGGATAGATATTTATCTCTCTTATGTCTGTAAATTATTCTTTAGGTACTCAAGGACACCGAAAATGTACCAAAATAAAAACATCAAAAAATAAAATATGGACACAACTCTTTCTGAAACATTGTTCTCTTTGAAATCTGCTTCTGTCCTGACGTGTTTTGGTTCTACTTCGTTTTAACTTTACCACTCAGTTTGCACTTCTTCAACAAATTTCATCAAATTTATTTACACTGCATTTTTTTTTTTTAGAAAAATGCCTATTTCTCTGGTCACTTTTGAGTACATAATTGCAACAGTATATCTCTAAATGATGACAGAATATTATATATTTGTCTTCATTTCAGTTTATTTATTTATTTTCAGATCATTTACAAATTTCCAAGAAAAAAATTAACTCTGCTCTAAAATAAAAGCGTGTCATAATTTTCACCAACATATACACTCAAAAATACCCTTATCAAATTCACTGGAAGGGAAATATGGCCAGCTGATAACAAGCAGAGGCGTGAGAGATGTAATCTTAGACTTTTTTTTCCACTGGAGATAACAAGCTTATTAATATACTTACTTTTTTTATAAATAACTGAAACATGATTTCTTTATGCAATTTTGACCTGTGAGAAACTTTTGCGTTGCCATTTATTTTGCTAGTAAATGCATTTTGACAACAGATAAGACTTTGAAATCATACAAAATTTAACATTTGTACTGTATTTCTAAGCATAAACCAGGTTTGTTTTGTCAGTGTGCTGTAAGACATGTGGAACTAACCGCAGAACATAAAAAACCCACATTTGTTAAGCCTCTGTTTTTGAAACGGTGTCCTGTGACAGGAAGCAAAAACCACGAAACTCAGTTTAGAACAGCAAAAGAGCGAATAAAGGGTGCACATGTTATGATTAAAAATAAAATGTTAATGCTGTTGTGAACCTTTGGAGACTTAAAATTCTTTATCATCCTTTGAGACCTTAACCCTTTAATGATCTGGGAGACGAACAACATGGCAGACTGAAGGGTGGATGAGAACTAGGATCAGGTAGTAATGGATGAAACTAATGAATACAGTAAACAGGTGTAGTAAACTGATTGAGGAACAGTAATGACAGGTGACACAGGAAGACAAACTCAACACAAGAGATCTTAAAATGTAAAACAACAAAAAATATGAAACACAAAAAAACTAGGATCATGACAGATTTGATCTTCACATCCTCTTTCTCTTATCGTTCAACTGAAAATATATCTTATATTTAAGGATTTGATGAAATGCTTTATGTCTGATAGTGAACATGGTAAATGGCTTGAACTTATGGCTGAATAATTCAAAAGCAGCTATCAATAATAATCTGTTTCTTCCTGTTTCACAACCACACAGCCACATCTTTTTGCTGAATCTTTAAAAATGTCTTGACCAGTAGTTTCTCTTTTTGAAGCATTTTCTTCTTTCATTTTTGTCTGCCTTTCCCCATTTTTATACAGTACCTAACCATTTTCACAGGAAGGTTTTGTTTGATTGTACGACTCTTATCCATGCATCACTCATAAAATGCTCCTAAACTCAAAGGATGCGTCATCAAAGACATCTTAGCAAAAACCTCTATAATATGTGCTAATATTTCAATAGAATATAAAAGTAAAAAAAAAACAAGGTAAAACTGTTTTAAAAAGCATTTTCTAGGTTGTACCTTGAATTCTTTGTTTTGGACATTAAAAGGAGGCCTACATGTCAGTTTGACAGCTTATGGTTGGCAGGAAAAAGCAGGTCGCAGATGTAAAACTTCTAAACCGGAAATGAGATACATACTCATACCAAACACTGAAAGCATTCAGTTCCTGTCTGCCACAATGTCGACTCAACTGCTTCTGCTTCTCTGCCTCTTTGGACCAATATTGACCAAAAAGCCTCCTGGTAAGAGTGCTTAAAGTCTACAATAAACTTATTACTTTAATGATAGAACGTTTATTAGTTAAGATGGGTCTGTGTCTGAACTGTGGGAAGGTTTGTGACTAATAGTTTTGTAATCTTTCAAAATAGGCTATTAAGATTTCTAAGTTATATTTGTTGTGTCACATTCTAAATAAAACTCATCCTATAAAGTTTGTGATGTGAAATCGTACGGAATTTTTATCCAAAAATCAGAAAATGAAACCAACTTTATTAGGGGAGAGGGCACAAAAAGGCTGAAATAATTATTGTCCTCTTTCGCTGCTGTTATCAAACTTATGTTATTTATTCGTGGAACATAGCCTTACTTCCTCTACATTAGGTTTGTAGAAAATAAAAAAAATCCCCATTACGTCACTTCTCCCACTTGTATGTTAATGTGTGTGTGTGTGTGTGCGTGTATTTTCTTCCACTGCGTAGCATCGCTTTGTGTCACTTAAATGTCAAGTGAATCAAATCTGTATAACCTGACAGTAATTACTTTACTTCGATGTAAATCAAACAGTCATTTTCTAAAGAAAGGTGTGTATGTCTGGTTTTGTTATCTTTTTAGCCCCGCCTCTAGTATAAAAACCTACTTTGTCAGGACCAGTAACCCTTTTGGGGACCAAAGACAGGTCCTGATATGGTGGATCACCATTGATTGGTTAGGGGTTAGGTTTAGGACTAAGGTATGAATTGAGGGGAGAAATGACTGGAATGGAATGGAAGTCAATATACAGTCCTAGTTTGGATAGAATTAAAAACATACATGTGTGATGTGCACTCAAAAAACATTTGTGTTGGATTTAATTAAACAAATTATGTCAACAGATACTATTCAGTTGAATTGAGAAAATGTAACACATTTATTTCACATTCACCTATAATAATATAAATGTAAATAAAATATGTTACATTTACTCAATACAGTTGAGTAGAACCTGTTGACACAATGTGCTTAAGTTAATCCAATGCAAATGATTTATGAGTGTGTAAATATAACAAATTGTAGCTGTTTACAGGAAATACTCCTTATGTCTACATAGAAGTATTGCAGTTATTAAGCATTTAATCTAATTATGGTTAATTAACATTTAAAGGCTTTTACAATGGTGTACAGGGTGTTAGAGTGTTGTTACTTCTGTTTTATACAAACCCAATTCCAATGAAGTTGGGATGTTGTGTAAAACCTAAATAAAATAATACGATGATTTGCATTTTTAATGTTCAAATAGATACACTTTATTGTTGTTTTTTGGGGGAGTTTTGTATTGTTTTGTTTTGAATTTGACGTCTGCAACACATTTTAAAAAAGCTGGGTCAGGGTCAAGTGTACCACTGTGTTCCATCACCTTTCCTTGTAGGCGTTTGGGAAGCCACACTCTGACGAGCCGCCCACAATCACTCCCACAGAGTGAGGGACACACTTACATGGAGACACACACACACCTGAGCAGCACTGAATAGAGTGAGACTTAACATTGAGGAGGGGCTTGCCTCACACATACTCCAACGCCGAACAGTCGACACGCGGTCACGTGGTTGATTAGCATTTGTTTTCACGCAGATCATTCATAGTTCCTGAGACACACCGCGCT
>JARVGW010000161.1:7619614-7637993 GCA_031762495.1 Anablepsoides rubrolineatus
TTAGCGAAGAGCTGTTCTGCAGCCATACCTGTGCTGTCCAGGTGTGTTTTGTTGGGCTTTCTTGTATTACTGCAATGTCTGATTATAGTGATGTTAAAAATATACAACCATTATGTAGGGTCTTGCTTAGTCACAATCCATTTTCTGGTGAATTTACTTAAGAAGATAACTAATTTAGTTCAGCAGCTGCAACTGCAAGAGGACAGCATTTCTTATGTTGCCCTTAAAAAAGCTTTTTTTAATGTCCTCTTTGTCAAGACTAAGCATTGCAAGAATATATACTTACACTCACAAATGCAGCATTAATGTATTTTACTGTGGGTATACATTAGTATGTAGGTTCATTAAGCAGCGTTGTTGTGATCAGTTGCAGTCAAAATAAACTCATGTGCTGTTAAGGATGGAACAAGGAGCATCAACAAACTAAAATGAGGTTAGCAGGTTTGCTACTTCTCAGAATAATCCTCTTAACAGTACGTGGCACTTGCAGCAAAGCTAAGTCAGGACTGTTCTTCCTGAAGCCTGTTTTAACTGGAGCGCCTTTGGCCCTTCAGGATATAAAGGACCTTTCAGTTCATCTCAGCTAAGACAAAACTGTAAAACAAACACCCTGCTGCTGTAAACAGAGGGAACATATAACATTATCATATGAACTTCCTGGTGAAATCTTTGTCATTTGTAATACCAGGAAGTTAAAATATATGCAGGTTTTACACTAGTCTTTCAAATGTGTGTGTGCAGAGTGGCTGTACTTACACCAATGAGCACCCGTGTGAAAACCACAAGGAAAAGATTAGCAATGAGCTGATGTGACTGAGGCGGCTTTAATGAGACCATCACATTTGCATTTTTGTTCAGAAAGTAGGGACTTTGGTGAAATTAAGGCTGTTTATTCCCTTTGTCTCACTTTAGCCTCAGTTGCCCTCAAATACCCATTTTTTGTCCTGGGTGAACGTTGGTATGGTGGAGAACACAGCCAGCTGAGCACTGCAGTTTGGTCATAAATGTTTGTTAGTTTAACCCGGACACCCTCAGATCTCAGGTCCTGGTGTGGTGGGGAGCGGGAGCGTTTCCATCATGTACCAGTTTCACATCAGTCTTCTGAGAACTGACTGTTTATTATGGCGCTTGTTGGGCGCTTTGTATTATTTGGATTTCATTGTTTAACACTGTTTGTCCTAATAATTCCCAAATACTTAACTGTACACGACAGGATGTTCTCTTTTGAAATGCTAGGAACGAGACATGCTTTGATTTTTTGGGGGGGATGTTGTTTTTGTGGTATTAATAGAATATTGTCTTTGTACTGAAACATTGTGAGATCTTGTATCCTGTTCTCTCAAAATGGGCCACGATTTAGACTGAACTACTTTTATTTATTGTCTCTTTAAAGTGTTAAACCAAAACTTTGAATCAACAGAATTTTTGAACTTTTTCTTTACCCTGGGGAGCAGCAGAAATGAGGTTTAGCTTGATGGTAACTCCTAAATTTGGTCAATTTAACATTAAACTGCAAAAAACTATCCTTACTGACAAATCAGCCTTTATTTCTCCTAACTTATGAACCAGAACTAGACTCTAATATCCACACTGTGGCATGGACACAGTCTGGTTTGTGCAGTTGGTTTAAGGTTTCCTTTCTCCTCTTCACAAACTAAACAGTAAAGCAACTACAGGAACTAAAATGGGAAGGAATCAAGTGTCACTTGCTTAATGGCCTCAAAACAGGCTAAAAAAAACCTAAATCCAGATCTTATATCTCAAAATTTTTACTATAATCTGTCAAAAATTAGCATTTTGATATTCTGGGTAACTTTTGTTACATTTTTGGTTCCTTTATTGCAACAACTGCATCACTACATAACTTGCAAATTAACAATTGTCATAATCTCGGCTGCTTTTGTAAATAGTTATTAACTGTTGTATCGTTTGCAGATAAGATCAACTTGCAGTGGCCTTGACTTCACTTTGGGGGTTGCATCTGCATGTTCCAACAAGGGTGTTGCTGGGTATGATTGTGAGACGCTTACACATTCA
The DNA here is from genome assembly GCA_031762495.1 of Anablepsoides rubrolineatus. Lineage (NCBI taxonomy): Eukaryota > Metazoa > Chordata > Actinopteri > Cyprinodontiformes > Rivulidae > Anablepsoides > Anablepsoides rubrolineatus. The sequence goes on from JARVGW010000161.1 coordinate 7,621,652, forward strand.
TCACGTTATTATCACTGCGAGTTTTCATTCACTTTCTTCTTGTGATCTCAGGGATTTAGCAGAAAGAACAAAGAAACATGTAAGATAACACGATGCAAGGAGCCGTTTTAACCAAAACAAGTGTTGGGTTTTTGCTTCTTGACATTCACACTCAGACACTTTATTATGTGCAAAGCGCTGGTGGTCTCAGGGTTTGTCTCCACGATTGTGTGAAATTCCAAAAGTTATGAAGTGATCTGAGTCAGGGTGGAAATCTACTGGTCAAGCTTGTTAAAGCAGCAGGATTTCATTGTCCTTAACCAACACCCATTCAAAGAAACGACACCTACAAACTTAAATAACTTTAACTTAAGTGCATCAGTGGAATCTGACAAAACCTGCTGCATCCAGTTACTGTAAATGATGCTAATTGCATTTTTTCTTTGGGGGTGTGTTTTGTTTTCATAATGTTAACTTGTTACCTAACCTTCAAGAACAAATGACACACATATTATTCATTTCCTTGATTTTTTTTAGGTAGCACGTGTACTTCAGGGTTTTGACACTATCTGACTCATCCAGATGGGCTCTTCTAAATGTCCTTGAACTGTTGTGAACTGTTCGTGTGTTTAGCAGAAACTGGTGTAATCATTTGTCATTTACCTTTTCCTGAACTTGACAGACCCCCTTACTACAGACGTAATGAGGTTGCTGTCCTTGAGGCCAGTTTTCTCTAGTTTTGTTTTTATAATAATGTACTTTCATAAGAGATGAGGTACAGTCCAAAGAGTTTTTATTTTATTGTTTACAGTAGCAAATTTTATCAGCCGTTCCCCAGTGGAGCAGGTTCTCGTTATCAGGCTGCTGGCTCGGACTGTCCTCCCTGTCGTGTCTCCATGCTTTCCCAGGCTTCTCCCCTTGTGCTGAAATAACAGGACGTCAGGGTTAAACAGGCCTTTCTCACAGTGAGGAATTAAGCTAGGTGTTTCTTTTGTTTTCCTGCGGGTGTGTCGCACACCGGGTTTATTTATTAAAGCAAAAAATTTAAGACCGGGCAGGATAGAGCAACATCTCCCTTTGGCTTGGCGAGGTCTCTTGTGTGCCCCACTGAGTCTCATGATGTGATACTAAGCTGGAAAAAAGTTGGAAGATTGGGAGAATTCCTGGAAGTTGCGCAACGTGTAATAATACAGGTTCCCCCTCCGTTCTTCTATAACTTTCTCACTGTCAAAGAATTTAGAAGTGTAGCAAAAGTCAGGTAATTTTCCAGCAGTGTTTCTCTTCCTTCCTGCCAACACCTCTTTTGAATTGAGCGTCTGAAACTAAATTGCAAAAATGATTCATTTTGTTAAACCTCTGCCTTGGTTTTCTTTTTTATATAACAAAAAAAAAAGTAATAATCTTTGTAATTAATTCCAGATGCAGAGCTGTAAGATATGTAAGCTTTGGCAGGTGCTGAATAGTTCTCTGTTTTGAGTTGGGTTTTTTTCTTTGTATTTCCTCACAGATCCTAATCTGCTGCTGCTGCGAAACACTGTGACCACACACCTGCCACTTCCTGCTCTGTGCACTCAAGTGACTCTCGCCTAAGTGAACACATACACGTCAGAGGACCAATAACGAAGTACTTGACTTGCTCCCTCCTCCCCAATCTGTCCACAACACTTCATCAGTCCTGAGCTAAACTGTGTCACAGGTGTTTTGTTTACACGGTCAGTCACACTCACCCACACGATAAAGTATTTAAAACTCTTAGCCCGGTCCTACGCCCACACTCAGTCGCAGCCAACATGGCCAGCAAGCTGTCCAGCTTCGGCAAAACCCTGCTGCGCCGCCGGGCATTAGACTGTTCCAACGAGGACACCCCATTCGCCCGCTGCTTGTCCACCCTGGACCTCATCGCCCTGGGAGTGGGCGCCACACTGGGCGCAGGCGTCTACGTCCTCGCTGGCGAGGTGGCCCGGGAGAAGGCGGGACCGGCCATCGTCCTCTGCTTCCTCATCGCCGCTCTGTCCTCTATGCTGGCCGGTTTGTGCTACGCAGAGTTCGGCGCCCGCGTCCCCAAGACGGGGTCTGCATACCTTTACAGTTACGTGACGGTTGGAGAAATCTGGGCCTTCATCACGGGATGGAACCTCATCCTCTCATATGTCATAGGTAAGCTCCAGTCTCTGTGAACTTACTGGATATCAGGTTGAGCTAAAAAGTCCTCACAGATTTGCTTTTCCTTCTGTCTAGGTACGGCCAGTGTGGCCAGAGCTTGGAGCTCCACTTTTGACAACCTGGTTGAACAGAAGATATCTGGCTTTTTTAAAGCCTCCATGGCGATGAAAGTACCAGGTGGGGTGCTGGCACAGTACCCTGACCTGTTTGCTTTAATCCTGGTCCTGCTGCTAACTGGTGAGTTTCCTGTGGCATTTTCCCTTTTACTTTTACTAAAGTGTTTAAAGCTTTGATTCAAACGATCTGGGTAAATAACACCCTTAATGGTTGAGCTCCTCATGACCCAGCTAAATGGATGATTACTGCGTAGCAGACAGAACAGTCTTCACACTGTTCTCACAGCTAATGTGACATGCCAGGAGCAGTGTTAGTAAGAAGGACTGCTGTCGCTGAGTGATTTGTTGGAGGTGTTAAAGCATGAACATATCCACCCACGGAGCAGAACATGTAGCTGTCAATGCTGAATATTAATTCCTTCTCCTCACTTCCTGCCCTCTCTGCTTTCAGGGCTTCTGGCCTTTGGCGTGAGCGAGTCTGCGCTGGTGAACAAAATCTTCACAGGCATCAATCTGGTGGTCCTGGGGTTTGTCATCATATCCGGCTTTGTTAAGGGGGACACAGCCAACTGGAACCTTACAGAAGAAGACTACCTCAACTTCAAAAACACCACCTCTAATTTCACAAAGTGAGTATTTGACACCTTCCTCCAGCAACAAAAACAGCTTTTTTCCTATTGCAGTTTCTGCAGTGAAAAACAATGCAATCAACTAGGGATGCACGATAACTTATTTTAAGAACTGATACCGATAACAACTCAAAAACAAACCAGGAACATAAAAAAAACATCTCTGAAAGACGTGAGATACAAATGAGTACTGGCAATTGTTTGTTTGTTTGTTTGTTTGTTTACACTCCGTCTGCTTCTATCTTAGCTGCTGGACATGATCTGACATCAGTTACTGTTTATTAGATTGGTTTACTGGCCATGTTATGTCACACAGATTAGATTAACTTCATATTTGTAGCGACTGTAACTTTTTTGTTTTGTTCTTTCACGTGGAGTTAAACTCAACGAGAGGAAGCTAACGTTAGCCAGTTAGCTTACCGTTCTGTCGTCCTTCTCTCTTGTTTTAAGCATCATACTGCTGATAGGTCCGGTACAGCCTTCAGTACTTTTCCTTCGAGTTTGGTTTAGTCCATCATTATTGTTGTGTCGCATATAAAACTGAATAAGACTCGCGCGTTTGTGTCCCGCCCCACAGAGACAGCTCTGCTCAGTTTAACAGGGCTGGGGTAGAGCAGCAGGTTTAAACTGATGTTTTCAATTAATCGAATGGAAGAAATGTTAATCTAATAAACCATTATTTGACAATTAATCATAAATCGATTAATTGTTTGCATCCCTAGTTTTTATTATTTATAATATATCTTTTAAAACATTTTTCTACCCAAAACGGTGGTTCTGAGAGTGTGAATGAATTACGACCGCTTCATACTTACAGGAAGACACACATGCAGATAGCTGCAGCTCGGCTGGTAAACCGTGGCTAACAGAAAGCTTCAGTCTTTACCGAGGGTGAACAGCTGGTTGTCACGCTCCATCATTTCCATCGTTAAACTACTTGAGATTTGCCTCCTCTCTGGATATTTTTTGGATTTGTCAAAAGATTTAAGTCCCGATGAGATCTTGAAGGCTAGCTTGTTTTTAGCATTTTAGCAGACGGACGCTGTGCTGCATTCAAGAGGTATAGGATATTACATGTTCTCAAATTGGGAGTAGTTGTTCCGACCTTTTGATGTTTATAAAGTTTGCGTATAACATACATGGTTAATTGGTAAAGTAATATTAATAATTATTAAAATGACTGGTTGTTTTTCAGCACAGAGTATTCTAATTATTTTTCTAGTGAGAAAGTTGTTTGTTCCTACGCAACTTGACCGTTGCGCGAGTCGGGCCGAAACCGCTATCATAAAAAACTTCTGTTTGTTATGATATCGGCCTGATAAGTATGACATCATATTTTCCTGATATTGGACCAATAACTATCGTGCACCCCTACAATCAACACTTTTGAATGCTTTTCTTTCTTCTGTCGTTCAGGTTGGAAAAGGAGTTTGGTGATGGTGGTTTTGCTCCATTTGGCCTAAAGGGAATCTTGAGTGGTGCGGCCACCTGCTTCTACGCCTTTGTGGGCTTTGATTGCATCGCCACAACAAGTGAGTATTTGGTTTATTTTCCAAGTAGGGGTCTCTGTAGTACATAGATTTAGTTTTCTGTTGTATGGGCGGAGTTTGGAGTTTGTGGCAAAAGCATGATTGCTTGACTTGTCTTGTCTTGTGGGGGAAGCAACAGTAGTAGTAGAATTATTGTGAACATGTAAATATAATTTAATTAATTAAATTCCTGTCTGTATTTATGATTAATATTAATACTCAGATTAAAAAATGAAAATTATTTTCCAGCCAAATTGTTACACATCCCTCCACATGTAGTTTTGTGTAGTTAGCACCAGTCCTATATCAGAGCAGCTGCAGCGCAGGTTTTTTTTGTCAGACTGTCGGGCCGCTCCACCTCTGCTGTCCGGGGCTGGTGTGGTCTGAGAAAATTTTGCCTTGGGGCGGAGTTAAAAAATATAGGTGCTTTCTGGCTGTTTCAATTCGACCAATCATCAAGAAACTCCCACCTAGTGACTGCAGAGACCCTTTTTGCCTACTTTCCATATTAATTAAAAAGTAGTTTGTTAAAAGTATGTTAGGTGATCAAGTATAAATGCAAAGTATTTAATTTGAGTGATGCCACATACGGGGGTCAGATCTTTACTGGGTGCAACAGAAAGCAAAACATTCATCTTATTTTTTTATTTTCAGGCGAAGAGGCAAAGAACCCCATGCGGTCCATACCCATCGGCATCGTGGCCTCGCTGCTCATCTGTTTCTTCGCCTACTTTGGCGTTTCTGCCGCTCTGACGATGATGATGCCATACTATCAGCTGAACACCGACAGCCCTCTGCCCGAAGCTTTCAGTTACGTCGGCTGGGCCCCCGCCAGATACATTGTGGCCGTGGGTTCCCTCTGTGCTCTGTCCACCAGCCTCCTGGGCTCCATGTTTCCCATGCCTCGGGTTATTTACGCCATGGCCGAGGACGGGCTGCTGTTTCGTTCTCTGTCCAAGATAAACACCCGCACAAAGACCCCCATCCTGGCCACCATCGCCTCTGGTGTTGTTGCAGGTGAGACACTGTTCTTTTGCTTGTTAATAAACCGTATATTTGTTGATATTCCTCTCAGCTTATAGGCTGTCTTTGCTGTGTCATTCTGCTGCCGTCGAGAGTTGTTGATTATAGTCTGCGAAGGTTACAGCTGTGCCTCCTGTCTCAGCTCTGTCCATCAGACTGTCACTTCAGAATCAATAACGCCTCCTGAAAAGGGCGGCGAAAACAGCAACTCGGATGTTTTTTGTTGTCTTGTCTCCTCCCACACCCCTTACATGCATCACTCTAAACTTTACAGTGTAACTTTTCTAAAGTAACCCCTAAAAATCTCTCCTTGCAGCTCTGATGGCTTTTCTTTTCGACCTGGCAGCCCTGGTTGACCTCATGTCTATAGGAACTCTGCTGGCCTACTCTTTGGTAGCCATCTGTGTCCTAATTCTGCGGTAAGTACATTTTATTCTCTGCTTTTCATAGTTGTACGCGTGTTAGATACTTTATGGCGGCTAACAAGCTAATGCCATCAGCTTGTACCCATAAAGCTACTTTAAAATCGTAGTTATATCATAATCTGTTGAGCTGCTGTACAAAGGTCGCAGAAGTTTTACACACAAATTGTTTCCATGTAAAACTTTGTTCAGTTTACAAAATGGATGATCCTTCCTGTAGGTATCAGCCAGGAAATCTGAACTCCTCCAGCCAGATGGAGAAACTGGTGGAGATGGTGGAAGGGGAGAAGGTGGCTGTAAGTGGAGGGGACAGCAGTGACGAGTACTGCCCAGAGATGGAGGATAGACCCCTTCAGGAGACTTTCACTGCCAAGCTGCTTTTCAGTCCAAGCGGGAAAACCCCAACACAGACCTCTGGGACCATCGTCTACGTCGCCACTGCTGTCATCTGTAAGTTTGTTTATAAGCAGGCTGAAAAACAAAGTAGCATCGTGGCATTATTCCCAGTGGTATGAATAAATCTTTATTGTGTTTGCAGCGGTTCTTATCACTGCTCTCTGCATCATCCTGGCTAACTATCTGACAGAGCTGTTCCAAGGCCATCCTGGTGTTATAGTCCCTTGTGTTATCTTAGCTCTGCTCTGTGTCGTCTGCATTATTATTATCTGGAGGCAGCCGGAGAGCAAAGAGGCACTCACTTTCAAGGTAAGCATTGCACCTACAACCAGAGATTTTATTTACCTGCAGAGGAATCATTTTTGGTTTTGTTAGTTTCTGCTTTTGTCGATTTATTCTGGCTGCTGAGCTGTAAAATGTATCATTGTTTTCTCAAGGTTCCTCTGCTTCCTTGGTTGCCCCTGTTCAGTGTTTTCGTCAACATCTACCTCATGATGCAGCTGGACTTAAGTACATGGGTCCGCTTCGCTGTCTGGATGTTTATCGGTGCGTTTCAAATGTCACACAGCCTTGGTTTTTTTGTGTGTGTATGTGTACTCTACAGCAGGGGTTAACGTTTTTTCTCTACTTCTAGGTTTCCTCATCTACTTCCTCTATGGTATTAGGAACAGCAGCGAGGCTAACAGGTCGTCCCCACGCAAATATGAGCCGGCGCTGCAGAACAAGAAGCCCATTTACACAGGCGCCAATGACGAGAGCGACATGGAGGTGGGCAGCAGCCCCTGATGCAGACTGACACGGACCTGAGGGGCGTTGAGGAGCATCTACACACAGTTTTTGATCATCTGCAGTGTAGGTGGCTTGGAACGCTGCTCTCAGTTTGAAGGGAGGAGAGGCAAGAAAACAAACCGCAAACAAACATCTTACCTCTAACTTGGAGGCTGAGTAACTTGACTACCAGACGCTGGGACAAATCGTTTCCTGGACCACCTGTCTGGGTTTCAAACGTGGTTTTAATTAACCCGCAGCAGACCGTTACCAGGCTATAACACACATTCTGAATGGACATAACTCATCGTACTGAAATCATCAGTGTTTTGTTTTTAGTTTCCCCTTAAATGAAACTGGAACGCTGTTACATTTTATTTGTGTTTACTGCAAGCAGAGCCGCTCGAGAAGAACCACGGTGTAAATCTGTCCGACCTGCAGATGAAAATCAAATCGCTTCTTCTAGATGTGATTCAGTGAAGTGAATGTGTTTAGTTCGTGTGTCAGCAGTCAGGCTGTATAGTTTACAGTGTCCATTATCGCAGGTAGCTCAGTAACTTCTGGTTGATGTTAAGGTTTTATATTTAGAGAAAATCCAGACGACTTGAGGTTTAACACACTATTTCCCAAAGAACAGCTGTAGGTTAGATGTATGCTTTTAAAAGAGTAGGGATTTACAATACATGCATATATTTTTCTGTAGTGTTGACACCGTTTTATAGTGTTGGCAGACATTCTGTGGCCTTTAATTTGAACTTGTATGATTCAAAACGAAAATATTTCAGAAATCAGAAAACACAGCAAGCTGTATTATCATCCAACTTGCTTATGGATTTAAAATCATTTTAGTAAATGTAGGGTTACACATGACTTTATGAATAACTTCAACACAAAGGTTTTTGTTTTTAGTTCCAGTTAAAACTTCTTGGCAGCTTTGTCTGTTAAGCTTCCTTCACTTGTATTTTATTTTTTACAACTTTTGTCAGACAGAGAAAGTTAATATTTAAGTCTTTTATAGTACTGCCTATTAGGGATAGTTTTATTTTCTCTGCGTTTTATATATTATTTTCAATGAATGTGTTTAGATGTTCATGTGTACAGTTTTGCTGATCTTTTTTTGTTTGTTGGTTTTTATTTTAGTTTTCATCTTGTGTTGTCACATCCTTGTCAACTAAACTGAAATTATTTTTGGAAACTCTGTATTCCGAAAGAAAAATTGACCATTTTGAAGTTGGTCAGTAAATTATTTGAGAACAGATTTATGCCCCCAAATGTTTGGAGTCCGTTTGATAACTTATTATTTGCATTGATATTATCTGTTATAGTGTTTTACTGTAGAGTGTACAGTATTTGTCAAAAACTGAATTTTTGTATAATGCTGTAAAGTATGCATATATATCTTTCCCCCCCCCCCCTTTTTTTTTAAAAAAATATGATTTTAAATGTAATTTGTGACGGTTTTGTAAATTAAACTTGAAGGATTCAATGCTGCTGAAATCCAAAAACAAGATTTGCTCCTGTGGAAGCGAAACTCTTTAGAACATATCTAACAAAATGTTCCTAAAGAAGAAAGTTGAGGATAAACTCACTTTTTTTTCCCAGCGATAAGTCTGAACTATTGTCTAAAACATGTTTAACTGGCATTTAGACGATTTGTCACAGGGTGAATGTGACCTTTTCTCAGAATTTCTGACCAAACATGAAGAAATCCACAGAAACCTGTCAGTAAATTGTCATCAAAATGCTTTGCGATGAGTCTGTGACTCACCCTTGTGCCTTTGAGTCCAAACATCTCCCTGTTCTGTGCTGTTTCATTACCAGCAACACTTTTATCTTTCTCTGTTTTATATCCTGTACATATTGCTGTCATGTAAAAAAAATGAACTTTTTAAAATAAAAATGATTAATGCCGTTTTTCTTTTTAAATGGGTTCTTTTTTCCTGCGAATCTGCTAGAAGTTGCAGTTATGAGTCATAAGTTACTCACATACTGCACAGAGCCAAACTGTGAGTTTACAGTTTGTCCACTTTTACTTTGAAACTTGACACAAGTAAGCTGAAAGTAACTCAGTTCTGTGGAGTCTCCAGGTGATTGACAGATGAACAATTAGTAGAAAATAGAAACTATAGTTTGTTTGGCCTTACATATTTATCAAAATCTGTATTTATTGGTTTATGTATTATATGTGACATGCATATTTTTCCAAACACAAAATAAAAATATATAAGTAACTGCATTATGTACATGTTTTTAACCATTTTGTCACATTTTCTTTTGAATTTGGCTCAAAGTGAAACAGGAAGTGACATCAAAGGAGAACTTTTTAAGAAAGGAAACTCTGGTCTTTATAGTGATTCAAACTAATCTAAAGAAACATCAGATTCTTCCCTACAATTTGTGCTGTTAGTCACACAGGAAACATTTCCCTCTGACTATCTCAACAACTGCATCTCAGCGTGTGAATTTTTATTTTTTGCAATATGTTATTAATGTTATCTTTCCAAAAAAGGCATTCATATTTACTACAAAGACATGAATGTCACAGGCACTTTAATGTGTCGGAGCAAAGAAACCACTAAAACAAGCTAGTGATTGGACACCCAAAGCCCTGCTAGAACATTTCAAAAATGTATAAAAAGCACAAGGCATCTAAAGTTATGTGTTCCTGTAAAAGATGTCTGACCTCTTTATTACCTTTTTGTTTTCATATCTATGACATAAAAATAACAGGACATATCCGATCATACAAAACAAGGCGATAGTAGTAAGTTGAGGATATTGCTGTTATCTGTAGGCTCCAATTGAAACTGGAACAAATGATGGTTTATTTTAAGATACTGTATGATAAAAACATTAAAAAAAACAGTTTATCAACACAAAAGTCTGTGTTTTATAGGTTTGGACTGCTGTCCTCTCCAAAGACTCAGGCTGCTCTCTAGTGGTCAAAAACATCATCATCATGTTGGTGACTGTAACTCATATATAAATCCTTATAAATGCAGTTTTATCCTCAAACACTCCATTTTTTTAAAGCAGAGTCTTCAATCGAGTTTTCCACTGATTTATTATTGATGAAATTTGTGCTGTCATAAATCCAGAGTCACAACAACATCAAACAGTCAACTCTGCCAAGGTTTGGTTTCAAATGAATTATTCACATTTGGTGTAAAACGATGTTTCATCCAAAGGCAGTCCAACGAGTCTCTTCCACTGTACAGTTTGAGGAAAAGCCTGAAATCTGGGTTAGATTGATTTAAATAATATTTTTTTACAATGAACCAGTTTATTTTCTTTAGAAACCTTGAGTTAGAGGCATGCATTTGAAGTGCAGGTTTGATTAAATCTACGATCGTGGGCATAAACTGAACTTATATTGTTTTTTTAAAACAATTTTTTTTAAACATCATTTTCTGAAAGCGTGGAGCCACAACATGTTAAATAAAATGATTAGCAGCTGACTAATGATGTGATATTTCAAAGATTACAGCTAATATGATTTCAGCTTAGATTATAGGATTATTATTATTATTATTAGGATTTGTTTATAAAATTAACAAAAAGTTGATTTCCATGTTAACCAATTACAGCTGTCAGAGCTCACAAATCACAAAACAGTGTAAAAATGAAGAATGATAGGCTGAACAATATATTCAACATTTATTAGTTTTGCAGAATTAACATGTGTGATATCAATATTGCACTGAATTGCAAAAACATATGAGACCCATCATATCAAAATGAGGATTAAGTCAAATTTGGTCAAAATGATCTAATCACATTTTTTGATTCATGACTTTAAAAGCTTCATTTTGATACCTGGATCATTCTGATATCATTAGCTTATCCAGAGATATGACTGAATTTGTCTTGTTGGTTACATTAATACATTAACATTTGGTCTGAATCCTAATTTTATGTACATTTATAGAGTAATTTTTGATGTCAATATAAAGAGGAAACCTTAAATAGTATTTGTATATTAAGATTTCCCAGTTGAAAAAAAAAAATAATTAGCTAGCTGACAGGGAAAAATTCAAAATTTTAAGGCATTTTTCCTCAAAATCATTTTTTTTGTTGCTACTGTTAAAAAAAATGCTTCAACATTTTTTTTAGGTTAATATGTCAGACAGTTCATTCAAATGATACATTGATAAGGAATTAATTCATTTTATTTTTGACAAAATGCAATTTTTGCACACATTTAAATCAAAACCCCTTATCTGCCCGTTTCTTCACATTCCACTTTTGGACTTGATCCTCGTTTCGATGTGACATATAATTTTACTGTTATATCTATAGTGGCATTCAGGCTATGCTTGCTAATGATTTATTTCCAATCTGGCTATGAAGGTCACACCTGGTTCAGATCATACAGTCCAGATGCTTAAAGCACAGGGGGTCATTGCAATATTCAACACTAATCACAAGCTCTTTTAATATTGTGCAGCTATAATGCAAAATATGACCTAAACATAAAAAAGTGTAAAAAAAAAAAAAAAAGTAAATGTCAAGTCAATTATCTTTAGGTAATATTGTTTCACAACTCGTATAAAACACTTCAGAGGTGCTACAGTTGTGTTTTCCTGAAGACACCACTAAACCATCTAAAGACAGGGCAGTGAGTGAGCTGCCTTCTGACCGTAAACCCAACCATTAAATATTGTTTGAACCAGAGCGCAGGGCAGCGTTTCAGACATGGACTCGTTGTTTTATCAGTCAGTACAGACTGGGCTCTCCTCTCTGGAACGTGAGCACACAAGCATTCAGAGCTACAACAAAACCAGCCACTGGAGTTCTGTTCCACACCAGGAAAGGCCAACAGTGGCATAAAGCTGAAGTGGACACACATGCAGACTGAAAGGTCAAAGGTCAGGATGCTTCTTGTGCTTCTGGGGTGGTGGTGGGGATTAATCAGGCATCTGATTGATAAAACCAAACCTTATATGTAAACTGGGAAGGACTGAACAGTCCCAACAGCTCCTGGCCTGAAAGCAGCCGCAGCAACAGGAAGCTCGGGTCCAGTTAGTCATGTCCCGCCTCCCGCATGTCAGTGAATCAGCAGAAGCACTGCCTGCTTCCCTTCGTGACCTCCTCGGAGGAATGAACCGTGTTGGGGACAAATCCACTCTTGACACCTTCCCAGCCATCCTGGATGGTGATGTCCCCGCTGCGCACCAGCTCGAAGATTTCCCGCGTCAGCTCCACAAACGCCTGAAACGCAAAAGAAATATGTCAAAACGAAAACTAGATTTTGAGCCGCTGATAGCACAATCACTGTTTTACATGATGAATAAACTCAACCCTCCTCTTTTATCCGGGGTTGGGACTGCAGGATATATGATTAACCCTTTCATGCATAGAGGTCACTACAGTGTACAGCTGTTTAAAAGTGTTTTTTCTATATATGCCTGCAATTTCTGGCAGTCTTGCATATAATCCACTCTAGTGGAAGCTATTACATCATCCCATATTGGCTGGTCATTGCAATGGGAAAAAATAGTTAGTGAAACCAAAAATCCTGACTGAGTTTATTATAATTCATGCATGAGAGGGTTCATTTGGGTCTCCTCTCTGCTCTGACTGCAGACTGGGTTTGCTGCACGATCTGTCAATGTTTGGGAAGTGGGGGGGGCTTACGGCAGCACACGCTGCACACTGAGGACCGTAACTGCAGAACAATTGGTGCTTTCACACGTAGCTGCCAAAGTCTCCATTACACAGAAAAAATCTAGAGTTGCTTTTTAAAGTCACTTGGGTCTGAAAACTTGCCAGATAGGGACAAAGTCACTAAGTTGGCAACACTGCAGCCTCATACTTACATACAACAAATACCTTTAAATCTTCTCTGGATCAAGAATTTTGAAAGTATGAGTTTGAAATGAAGCAACGCGAAATAGATGACAAAACAACGAAAAGAAGTCCAAACCTTCTCCACGTTGATGGCGTCTCGCGCTGACGTTTCCACGTAGCGCATCCCGTAGGCCCCCGCCAATTTCTCCGCCTCGTGCTGGCTCACCTGCCGCTGGGCCTCCAGGTCACACTTGTGGCCCACGAGCAGCAGGACGATGCTGTGCGGCTGCACGTGGCTCCGTGCCTCCTCCAGCCAGTTGTGGACGTTTTGGAAGGAGCGGTGGTTTGTGATATCAAAGAGCAAGAGGCCGCCCACTGAGTTGCGGTAGTAGGCTCTGGTGATGGACCTGGAAGGACCAGATGATGATGCTGTGATTGACTAACAATTTAAAAAGCCGGAAGAGTTAACTTTTCATATTTTAGCACGAAAGCATGTATGAAAAGATTGGAGAGGATCCTGATTGGTGTACTTCACCTGAACCTCTCCTGACCCGCGGTGTCCCAGATCTGAAGTTTGATCCTTTTTCCCGGCTCGATCTCCACCAGGCGAGAGAAGAAGTCCACGCCGACGGTCGGGTCTGACACCTGGGTGAAGCGGCCCTCTGTGAACCTCCGGATCAGACACGACTTGCCCACAGTGGAGTCTCCGATGACAATCAAACGAAACTGGTAAAGCCATATCATCTCCATGTCTCATGAGAATAGAATCTGTCACAGAGAAAGACTGAAATGAGCAACCAGCACTGACACTAATAAAAACGAATGGTTTCTGAAACATGTAAGAAGAAAACAAGTAAAATCCTGTCTCAGAATCCACACACTTAATGTAACTAACAGCTTATTGTCTCCTTCCATCTATTTGAAAAGACTTATAGCTAACTCAGATTTACAGAGCTGACTGTATTGATCATAAGGATAATTCCTGGGTTATGATGAGACAAAAGGAGGCTCAAACCATCTTAGCCATGTCCATGTGATTCACAGATGGCTGATCTAATTTGGGTGGAAGAAAGGAGGGGGAGGCCACTCCTCTCTGCCTCAATAAACAGTGGCGTAGTTGACCCCCTTGTGGATTTTAAAGTGGTTGATAAACACACGGTGAGCCACTGGAGCCAGCCAAATATTAAAGAAGCTGAATACAGTGCTACAAAAAACACATAATTAATATTACTCAGCTTTCCTTAAAGCTACTAAGACATTAAATACAGGAAATTATGATTAGCTGTTATAATTCTAATTATCTACCCACATAGAGCATCATTTGTAGACGTTGAGGTTGAATAAAAAGCTATAAATCCTTACTTACCCAATACAGATCCCAGCAGCTGCATTAAACAAACCCCATGTTGTTTCTTCTGAAAACGACTAGCAGTGCCTATGTTTACAGAAATAACCCTGTGAGAATCAGCAAAGTTAACCAGTTAAGGATCAACATCCAGGCTTTTTTAAAGGGTAAAATATCTGGCAACTGAGCGACTGAAGGACAAATTGTGCAAGCTGCTGGACTGTTTTTATTTCCGAGTTGATGAAATGGCAGCAGGAGGACAGCACAACAGCGGCAGCATCCCTACATGCATCTCTTCCTCTCCCTCATCAGCATCAGAACCGTAACTGTACGTATAACAGCACACGAAGCTGAAGTTGGCTTCCGATTCCAGCTTCCGATTTGGAAATGACTAAAGAGATATTACAACAAATTTTTCACTACCTTGAGTGTGTTTAATCTGCTCTAGCTCGAAAACTACAACACCTAGACTCTTGAAACAAGGACTAGATTATTCTACACTAATAGCAGAATATTTAAGAATAGATTTGGGATTTGTGAAACCTTTTTCTGATTTGTGAAACTTCTACAAAGTTCATTTTTCATCATGTTTCCTTAAACTGGACCATACTAGACCTGGTCCAGCTAAAAAGCTACAACACCTAGACCCCTCAAACCTGGACTAGATTATTCTACACGAACAGCAGAATGTTTAAGAACAGGTATGGGATTTGTAAACCCTTTTTCTGATTTTTAAAACTTCAACAAACCTTGTTTTCCATCATTTTTAAGGCTGCTGGACCACACTAAACCTGGTCCAGTTCAAAAACTACAACACCTAGACTCTTCAAACCTGGACTAGATTATTCTACACTAATAAAAGCATAAGTAAAACCAGGTTTGGGATTGGTGAACCCTTTTTCTGATTTGTGAAACTTCAACAAATCTTGTTTTCCATCATTTTTAGGCTGCTGGACCAAACTAGACCCGGTCCAGCTCAAAAACTACAACACCTAGACTACTCAAACCTGGACTAGATTATTCTACACTAATAGCAGAGTAATTAAAAACAAGTTTGGGATTTATGAACCCTTTTTCTGATTTGTGAAACTTCCACAAACTTGGTCCAGCAGCCTAAAAGTGATGGAGATAACTTTTGTTGAAGTTTCACAAATCAGGAAAAAGGGTTCACAAATCTCAAACCAGTTGTTAATTATTCTTTTATTAGTGTAGAATAATTTAGCTCTGGTTTGAGAAGTCTAGGTGTTGTAGTTTTTGACCTGGACCCGGTCTAGTGTGGTCCAGCAGTCTAAAAAATGATGGAAAACAAGCTTTGTTGAAGTTTCACAAATCGGAAAAAGGGTTTTCAAATCCCATACCTGTTCTTAAATATTCTGCTATTAGTGTAGAATAATCTAGTCCTGGTTTGAGAAGTGTAGGTGTTGTAGTTTTTGAGCTGGACCTGGTCCAGTTTGGTCCAGCAGTCTAAAAATGATGGAAAACAAGATTTGTAGAAGTTTCACAAATCAGAAAAAGGGTTCACAAATCCCAAACTTGTTTATAATTACTCTGCTATTAGTTTAGAATAATCTAGTCCAGGTTTGAGGAGTCTAGGTGTTGTAGTTTTTGAGCTGGACCAGGTCTAGTGTGGTCCTGCAGCCTGGAAAATGATGGAAAACAAGCTTTGTAGAAGTTTTACAAATCAGAAAAAGGGTTCACAAATCCCAAATTTAGTTTTCATTATGCTTTTATTAGTGTAGAATAGTCTAGTCCAGGTTTGAGGAGTCTAGGTGTTGTAGTTTTTGAGCTGGACCAGGTCAAGTGTGGTCCAGCAGTCTAAAAAATGATGGCAACAAGATTTGTTGAAGTTTCACAAATCAGATAAAGGGTTCACTAATGTCAAACCTATTTTTAATTATTCTTTTATTTGTGTAGAATATTCTAATCCAGGTTTGAGGAGTCCAGGTGTTGTAGTTTTTGAGCTGGACCAGGTCAAGTGAGGTTAAGTTGCTTAAAAATGATGAAAAAAGATCTTTGTTGAAGTTTCACAAATCAGACAAAGTGTTCACCAATACCAAACCTATTCTTAAATAGTCTGCTGTTAGTGTAGAATAATCTAGTCCTTATTTCAAGAGTCTAGGTGTTGTAGTTTTCGAGCTAGAGCAGATTAAATACACTCAAGGTAGTGAAAAATTAGTTGTAA
>JARVGW010000161.1:7709476-7725516 GCA_031762495.1 Anablepsoides rubrolineatus
GCTCTGTGCAGTCCAATCCAGACACGAAATTTGGACCTGGAGCCTTGTGGATCGATGGCCGACATCAGTTTGTGGACCACGCCCGCTGCTTCATAGGTATGCATAGTGGCCAGGGTCCCACCATGCTCCCTGCAGGCCTGCCCGGCTTCTCTGAAGATTTTCTTCTGGAAGAAGACAGCGTAACATCCTTCATGGTAGCAGATTGTGTGCTTCTCTGGCAGCTGAGCTGCAGCTGTCTGCTGTTCCTCCTCAGGGCTGCTCTGTCTCTGGCCCCAGCTTCCAGGGGCCACACAAACAATCAGGAGCCACAGGATGCACAAGAGACTCATGCTGCTGCAGCTGCTCCTGTTCTTCTTTAGCATTCTCAACCACAAGCTAAGCTCCAAACTAAGCCAACATTCAAAGGATTACCACAACTTACTAAAAGAAAAAAAAAATCTAGTGAAAAAAGTTTTCCTGCCTTTGATCAGAAAAACCCTGAGCCAATCTATACTAACTTTTTTTTTATCAGATTACTTTAGAACACAAAAAGTCCAGAGTAAATGTATTTTCTTTCATTTGCCTTAAACAGCTGAGGCACTCTGTAAAAAACACCCAAACTTTCATTCAAGCAGTGGCTGCTTTAAGAAAATCCTTCCAGAACCTCCAATTGTTTGACCCACACTGTCCAAACTGCAGTCCAGTCCAGAACTGGATGTAGGGAGCTGCCTTTCCTCCAAGTCCAAAACAGATGCAATGACTTGAATAAACTTTCAGGGCAGAAAGCCTGTGACTTTATCTGATCCTGCCACGGCTCTCTTACCTCTGCTGAGCTGGCTTTCAGACTGAGCATCAGAGAGAGAGGAAGACTGGGGAGGGCCGAGGGGAGGAGGTGGGGGCTACGTAGAGGAAAATTGTGGAGGAGATCTTTGCATTTTTTTTTTTTTGAAGAGGGGGCTGGTAAAGTGTCTGAAAGAAGATCGGAGTGGACGATGGTGTGTGGGCGGTGGGGTTTGGGGGCTGCTGGGAGAACTGAAAACCCTGGGAGAAATATAAAAACCATACAAAACGCTGTCCCCAATCTGGACACACACACACACACACACACACACACACACACACACACACACACACACACACACACACACAGCATTAATACAACGCAGCATCCACAGGAGTGGAAAGGGTTTGTCAGCTTCATGAGATGCAGAAGTTGTTCTTCTACTGTCCGCTCCTTTTTTCCTTCCACCCACTGTGTCCTTCTTTGTCAGGCTGCCATTGTTTATTGCCACTTTTTTTTTTTGCTTTCTTAGTTTTTCCTCTATACCTTCACCCTTGGCACATTTTCTCACACTGCCTGTTCATTTTTCTGTCTAAAGTCCTCAGCAGCTGGAAGTTTTTAACTGTCCAATGGAAACTTTAGAGTGAGGAGCAGAAAAACCAGCTGAAACGTGCAGATTATGTCTGTGTGTGTGAGATTGAATTTATTTTGCTTGAAATAATATCACTCCACAAAGACACAGATGTTTCTGTGTGTTTTATACTGCGTGTGTTTGTGTGTGCGCGCCTATGACTTGGGGGCATCTGGAGGAGAGGAAACAGGAAATGCCAGATGTGCATCATCTTGACCTCTCCATGGCTGGGGAGCGTGCAGGGAGTGACGAGTGGGATACCTCCACTACTGCTACACAATCCATTCCCCATCAACAGCACGCCTGGTGCAAATGTAAAGGATGAATTTGTATTTTTCCAAAGAAAAACACGATCCTTTCCTTATTTTCCCCTTGTGCTCGTACAGCAGGCAAAGCCAGAAAAAGCACTAAATGGCACCAATCGCTGTGATCTAAATGGAAAGTTACACATTTAAAACTGCTGGGAACTAAAGACGGATCTTTTGAAGTGGATTTCTGTGGAAAGTTTCTGAACAATTATACCTCACCTAGTCCAGCTAATCTAAGTTGGGCCAAGACTGAAGTTGATCACTGCCATCTTAAAAAACAAAACAAAACAAAAAAAAACTTCAATCTAATAAAATTCATGTGGGGATTATTTTCCAAAGATTGTGTATCCCACAGTTATTTACTTAGAACTCTGTGGTTATTTCCAGCACAAATAGTGACAGCAGCTAGTTGTGGCTTCTGGTGCAGCCTGAGGCTCTTCCTGTCTTCCTGGTTTTTGTTAGTTTCTCTGTGTAGTTTTGTTGTTTATCATTAGACTTTTTCATGTTTTGTGTTACTTGTGTTTTCATCTGATCAGTTCTTTGTGTTTCCTTTGTGCCATCCACCACATCTCCTCAGTCAATCTGCCTGGAGTCACACTTGGTTCCAGTTTCATTATAGTCACAGCTGCAGACACTCCTCACATCAGTCTCAGTCCATATAATTCTTCTGTTTCTTTTCACGCACCAGCTGAGCATCGTTGGCTTTAAGTCACTCTGAGCTGAAAGTATTCAACGAGTTATCTACAACAGGTAAGATAATAACTGTTTTTATCTGACCCACAGCAACCAGATTCAAACTAACTCTTTAATATTTAAAATGCATAACTAATTTGCTTGAACAATGAGTTTCTGTGTGTTTAAGACAATAATTTAAAAAAAAGTTAGGACACTACCGCAACAAAATTAAGAAGGCTAAATATAATGATGTGTTTTAGCCATCTTTAAAATGTAAAATGACAGCAACATTTCAGTGGCTGCAGCTTCCTAACAAAGAGTGATGAGATGGAAAAGTGATGCTAAAAGTGCAGGACAAGCAGTTATTACCCACAAACACTTTGAGTCCAAAACCTCGGTTCCCTCGGTGCATCGCCAGATGATTGGCCGGGCTGCAGCACGTTGGTTTTGGCAGACAGATTATATACAATGTCATTATTCAGCAGTCTTTTCCAGTTATGTAACAACCGCTGAAACTTGAGCGAGAACAGACAGAAAACCTCTGGATCCCGGAGAACCTAAAGAGCCTTTCGCTGCATTGGCTCCTCCTCTCTCTCAGAACTCTTCTAATAGTAACCTATAATTAATAGAGCAGATGCTATAGTCGTGCTTTCATGATTTCCTTTGTTCTCATCAGTCTACACACTGTGTATTCAAGCTTCTCTATCTTCTAACCCAAAGACCTCTAATGAAACAGACAGAGTTTGTGGTTTTATATTGGCTGCCTCTGCCTCAGCCTGCCACATGACATCACTGGCTCCAAATCTTTCTCACCTTCTAGTTTTTATCCAGCTGAAGTTGACATTAAAAGCTGTAAAGCATTTCACCTCATGTGACAGAAGTGGATACAGTTAGTGTCGTTAGAGAAATGAACCAGGGATAAAACTCTGTTGTTACTAATTGTTAGCTTTTATACCTCAAAAGGCATCAATAATAAAAAGATAATAACCCTGACAAGACCAGCAGATCATATCCCTGTTTTAAACCAAATTTATTGCCATGATTGCTTTGAGTTTGAAATTTTATATATTTAAATAGTCTAAACATGTCTGGTACTGATTTCATCTCTATTTATAGCCACAAATTAAAGGCAGCATTACGACAAGAGACAAAAAAAACCTCGAAAACAATAGAAAAATAAAGAAGAACTTTGATTCATGACATGAATTAAATTCTGCTGTGTCTAAAAGTTGCATTTTCTTACAATAAAACATCATAAGGGTTATAAAAGGAAGGGGAAAAAACAAACAAAGTTAGTCTCATCTGTTCTGCTGCAACCAAAAATCCACAAATATGTACCAATCCATCCAACAGATGGTGAGATATTTTTTCTGCTTAAAGAAGAAATTTTAGCTTCCATGTTGCACCATGAAAAACAAACAAACAAACAAAATACAGCCATAATGAATCATTTGGAGGGCAAAATTATTTAGTAAAAAATTGTCCACAAGTCATCCAGAGGTTGTTTGTGCTAAATTCCCAAAATGTAATCCAAATGTTTAATAAAAAAATGAATTCACACAAACAACCTTCCTTTAAATCCTATTTCTGAGTGAAACCACACATACTCAAAGCTTCTACACGCGTCAAACTCAAGGCCCGCGGGCCACCGTGGCATTGAGCTTCAAATATATATGTGACCCAACATATCGAATTGAGGATTAGGTCAAATTTGGTTAAAATGATTTGATTACATTTTCAGACTCCAAGCTACATTTTGATACCTGAATCAGTCTGATATCATAAGTGGATCCAGAGATATGACTAAATTTGTCTTGTTGGTTATGATAACACATTACTGTTTGGTCTGAATCCTAATTTTATGTAAATTTATTGAGTTATTTTTTATGTCACTATAAAGAGAAAACCCCAATAGTATTTGTATATCAAGATTTCTCAGTCGGAAAGAAACACAAACATTCTATCTCGTAGGAAAAATTCAAAATTTTAAGGCATTTTCCCTCAAAATCAGTTTTTTTGTTGCTACTGCTCAAAAAAATGCTTCAAAAACATTTTAAGGATTATTTTTCAGACAGTTCAATCAAATGATACATTGGTAAGGTGTTTATTCATTATATTTTGACAATTTTTGCACACATTTAAATCAAAACCCTATATTAATTCATTTTTGGACTTCTTCCTTGTGGGTCATATATTATTGTCTTAAAATAAATGTATGCTGCTTTAAAGCCAGCATTTACTAAATAAATACATCTCCCATAATGCATACTGATTATTTTACCCACAAAATGACAGCATCCCAGCACAGATAAAAGTGAACAGGGTTCAAAAGTAGCTGGTCAAATTCACCAAAGTCTCCATTTCACTGCATATGTGCAGATTACTTTTGCTGCATCCCAGTTGTACTGATAAGTGGGAATTTTTCCACTTAGAAATCCTAAATTTAAACTGGGTGCGATTTAAACAATCAGTGGGAATTCCCTGTCAGAATTCACAGCGACAACTCGACAGTGAGTAAAACTCTCTTACTTGTACTTTTAGTAGTATTTCTGCATTATTTATGTTACATTTAGTCAGTCATACTACATGCAGTACTTTTCAAGGTTTATATTTAAACACTGTTTTTGTGCAGTAAATGAGTGTGCAATGAGATTAGGAACATTTCATGTTTAGTCGAAGTTAAACACAAAACCTCAACAATAATTAGAACTGTTTCTTTGAGGGCTAATATAAAGCTCATGTGGCCCTCAGTGAAAATGAGTTTGACACCTCTCATCTCACAATACTGCTTAATGTGCACAGTGTCATTACTGTATGAGGTCTGACTTGTTTCATCATAGTTTAAATTAGTTATGAAAGGCAGCAGATGAGATGCATTCTTTCATGAAATGTTAGGCCTTCAGTTTATGAAGTGTCAGAAGTAATGCTTGTCAAACTCTTCATTCAGTTTGTTACATCTGTGAATCTGTGACTTTAAGCTACTGAGTTGATCTTGTCCCATGAATATATCCACACTCACAGCTGCTTCACCGAAGCCGCTTCCAAGGACATCAGCTCAAAGATGTCTGAGCCGGAGCCGGGTGATTTAAACCAGTGTGGTTTCTGATGTAGGGAAACAAACGTCTGTATGCTCTGAGAACACAACGTAGGAGATCCTGATGAAGCCAAATAACTTTTACTAGCTGAAATCAAGGACAATGTGTCGGTATTTCTTTGTGTTTTGAAGGTCAACAGATCCCAGACTCACCATCTATGTGACGTGTTTATATTAGAGACAGCTGGACACGTCAGTTCTTCAGGTTTCCCATGAGAGCGCACGCACACACACACACACACACACACACACACACCCACCCACACACACACACACACACACACACACACACACACACACACACTTGCAGCAGAACACACTGAAGCAATTAGCAGCAGCCTCGTGGTTAAATAACAGACTGTGCATTCCAGGTGATTTCTGTTGTGGGGGGAGCAGAAGATAAGGTTTTTTTTGTTGCTGCCTCTTCCTACAAACTACATATGTTTCAGGTTTTATAGCAGTCATGAATGCCTGGCTTCTACAACAACAAAACTTTATCACAAACATCTGAGCTCCGCTGGGGTCAAAATGCATCTGTTTAAGCCAGAGGGTCTAGATTTCTGCCAGGTGAAGTCGACAGAAACTGAACGCATTGGCTATAAATGTTTGTTTTTCATTAGTAGTTCATTAACCATTAGGGGGTTATTCTCATTAAAGATGATCAGAGGGAAGTAAATACTTTTATTATATTCAGGTGAAAAGGTAATTATGTTTTTTTTTTTTTTTGTTGATAAAAAAAAAACTTCATTCTACAACTCAAAGAAACAGAATGCTGCTTCCTCTGGAGTGATAAATGCAAAAATAATAGCTAGACTGGGTTATTAATCAAACTAACCACAGATAAACTCAGAGTTTCAAACAGCTGACAGGCTGAAGGACAAAGGACTAAAAGTTGGGACAGGGTAATTCTTCACCGATTATTCCTTTACCAGATGACGGGCTCAGCTTTTCCACAGACACAGCCATGCACACATAGACATGCACAGATATCTTACACCTCTTTGTAATTCCATTCTCAGCGCAGCGCTTTGGAGAGGGACTCTTTACTTTGCATGTGTTTCAGTGCGTTCACTGGTAAAAGCATTACCGTGAGAGGAGAAACACTGACGACTCCACAAGAAGGGGACACAAAAGAGAGACAAAGACATGGGCCAGGACGTCTGACTTAATCCTGAACCATTTCCTTCAATTCTTCTTGTTTTCTCTTTCATTTAAACTTTGCATTTCTGTGCCACACATCCTCACCCCTCACATGACATGGTCTCAGTTTTTGTTTTTTTCTTACTGCAAGCTTCTGGAAAAAGCTGGTAACCATAAACTGCTTGACTTTGCATGAGCAAAAGCATGC
Source organism: Anablepsoides rubrolineatus (assembly GCA_031762495.1). Classification (NCBI taxonomy): domain Eukaryota; kingdom Metazoa; phylum Chordata; class Actinopteri; order Cyprinodontiformes; family Rivulidae; genus Anablepsoides; species Anablepsoides rubrolineatus. The sequence continues at coordinate 7,716,293 of JARVGW010000161.1, forward strand.
AGATGACTCCCTCAAAGCTCAAATCCTTTGGAGATTTGTTATGTGAAGGGAAGTCTAATAACAGGCTCTTCTTGCCCGCTCCATTATTTCATTGCCCTCTCACCCAACCCAAAGGGAGGTGAGGCCACCACATCTCAGAGGGTGGTCAGGGAGTCGGAGGCTGCTGGATTTGGATCTTGGAGAAAATCACAGCTGAAGTAAACAGGTAAAAAGGATGCTGCTTGCAAAACTGCTGACAAGCTTGATCCATTGCAGTAAACGTCCCACCCCCCCAAACCTTCAGGCAGCCAGAAGCTGAACATTATGTTGCTCTGGACAAACTGAGCAAAAAAGGTATTAACCCTTTCATGCATAGAGGTCACTACAGTGTACAGCTGTTTAAATGTGTGTTTTTTTCTTTGTATGCCTGCAATTTCAGGCAGTTTTGCATATAATCCACTCGAGTGGAAGCTATTACATCATCCCATGCAAAAAAATCCTATTGGCTGGTCATTGCAATGGGAAAAAAGTCAGTGAAACCAAAATTCCGACTGAGTTTATTATATTTCATGCATGAGATAGTTAAAAAGGAAGGGAAAATGGAGGAAAATAAGAAATCAGCATTTTATCTCCGAATAAATATTCAAGAACAGCTTTTAGCCCCTTCTAACATTTCACAAAAGTTATTTGATGTGAAAACATCAAAGAACTTCCTAAACATGGAAAAATTAGAAATAGTGTCTTAAAAAAATTAGCAGTTTGAAAAATGCATCACTCTTTTCATCATCTGTCTGAAGCAGGTCCACATGATGATTCCCATACTTTTAGAGTTTGTTGGGTTTTTTCTGCCAAAAAAGTTCAGCTTTGACATCATTTTTTTTATAAAAGGAAGCCAAAAACCTACTAATCTAATCTTTTGTGGTGTTTTGCTGCTGCTGTCGGTTATTTTTAATCTCTGCGTTGTTAATGTGACTTGCTGACTGTCAGAACATTTCCTCCATTTGTCTGTTCATTCTGAATCTACTTTGATGATCACCTTTAAAGTCTTTTTATTTTTTCCTGCTCCATGTTTACAGATAGACATTTAAGTGCAGTGAAAATGACTGTCATCAAGTTTCTGTCAACCAGTAACTGCACCAACTGCTCCGCTATCATTCCCAATTTCATCCCCTTTATGAGAACAAATTGCCCCAAAATAGTTTTTGAGTAAATGGTGCAAATTGAAAAGTGTGCACAACAAAAATGCAACTATTACAAAAAGGTTTGCTCACTTTTGTTTGCAATTGTCTTTCATTTATTTGGTAGAGTTCAAAGAAATGTTGCAGCTTTTATTTTTTTTAAAATAAAAAATAGTCAGGATTGGAGTTTATAAAATGCAAAATATTAAGAAGATTGTCTAATCAGGGAAACGAAGGGAAGAGACAAGTCATAAATACACACTGGTTCTCTCATTTTTCTGCAAAGGTTTTATGACTCAAATCCTGAACGTTCAACAGAACCTTTCACCTCAGTCGTTTTCACAGACCCGTCTGACCTCCTCTCCTGTTCTTCTTCTCTGCTGCTCCACATTTTTAATTTCCCTGAGGAAAAACAGCCTTCCCCCCATTTTCCCCTCCAATGTGTTCTTTAAGATTCTCCTTTTTTTTTGCTCCTCTCCTCTCATCTGTTTACATGACTTTCAATGCTTTTTGGCTGTTGCTACGTCTTTCTTCCTCTCTATTTTTTTAACTTGTTTAAGTCTGACTCTGGCTCTCATCACCTTGTTTGCTGAAGAAACATGATTTTACATGGCTTTTCTCCCAATTTGGCTCATTTTCTGTATTCATTGGCAACAGTGAGTTTCAGTCCGTTTGTGTCTGTGAACTCCCTCCCCTCCTCACTTCTCCTCACTGTGTCTGTATTTTTCAGCTGCACACCTCCCTCTCTCTGCAGTAGCCAGAAAATATTGTACTGGTGTTAAATTTCATAGAGTAGGAAATATTTTCAACCATGCAGGAAATGTCTGAAGTGCTGGGATCTTTCAGACAGACACATTTATAGCAAAAAATGTTCATTTACATCCAAAATGAAAGATCAAAGTTTTTAACTTTATAGAATGTGTTTTACTCCAGTTAACTTAACATTCAGCTGTTTGAAGGGGAGCCAGGCTGCTGATTGGAATGGCGCCATAGAGGAAGGGGTCTGTCAGGGGGAACAGCAGCACCAGGAACAGCAGGATTCCCATCAGATAAAAGGAAAGCAGGACTGAACGATGAGGGTGGTTCAGGGCGGAGGTGAAGTCAGGCAGGCCCTGGCTGTTGCAGAACGAACGGCACAAAACTGGACCCACAACATGACCTTTTAGAGCAGGAGAAACAAATTATCATCATAAAACAGTGGGTGACCATGTAAGTACTTGTGTTTGAGCATGTTTGTCTGTTAGCAAAATATCTAATGAATCACTGCACTCATTTTAATGAAACTCTCAGATAGTAAGTACTGGATGTGCATCTACAACTGATTCACTTTTGGACTCAACTTAGTTTAAAATGGCCGCCACAAATAAGAAATCTTAGCTCACATAAAAAAGTCTAAAACTTGGTAAATATTGGTAAATATTGTACAGATATTGAGCTAAAATTTGATGTGGTAGTAGCTGAGAGTTAGCCCTAACACATACTCTAAACACAAACTGATCATAGAAACTGGTTTTGACGCTTTGCCAGTTATTAGTACAGTTAACACTACCCGACTGTTAGCAAAATATCTCACGAACAACTGGATGGATTTTCATAAAACTTTTAGAAAATAATAAATGAATAAACCTCTAAGACTGATTAACCTTTGAACTCAGTCCAATTCAGGATGGCTGCCACAGCTAAGCAACATTAATAAAACACATAATAACTAGAACTTAGCCAGTTAAACATATACTGAGATACATAATAATAATAATAAGAAGAAGAAGACGAAGAAGAAGAAGAAAAAGAAGAAGAAGAAGAAGAAGAAGAACAGGGGTGGAGCCAGAGGGGTGGCCACCACCTGGTTCCTGAGCCACGCTGCATGTCACACAACTCCTCTAAAACTGAACATCTGGAAAAATAAATCCAGAACTTCATGATGGTGACCCTCAATGCAAAGAGAAGCACACACATAAAAAAATCTCTTTTTTCCAGTTTAAATCATTTACAGTCAGACACACCCAGAGCAGACTGCAGTTCTCCGCTGAAACCATCAGGGTTTTTCACTGCAGACTGAACCAGAGGGCCCAGACACAAAACCTGATGTGTAGAATAAAATAAAATGTTTATGACGTCTAAATGCAGTAAATAGGGATAAATAAAGCCTAAATATGAGGATCTGGAAACTATAACGAGCCCACATTTCAACCTGTTGTTTAAATACACCTGAGGGATTTCTCTGCAGAACGTTTATGGAGGCTGTAAAATAAGATGTTATAAATACAGCTCTCAGGAGATTCAGTTGTATTTTGATCCTGCAGAGAGACTCATTGGCAGGAATATCTTCATTTTTGACAATTGCTATACAAATACCAATATAACTAATATACTGCTTTTTTGCTTTTAACATTAACATTAAAATTCTAATTTGATTTCCAACTTAATTAAATCTTAATGGGAGATTAAAAAATAGAATTATTAAAAGATTAAAGCAATGTGAGAATAAAATGCTAATAACTGCTGTATATGCAAAAATGCTATATTTTATTCAGTATTTATGCTCCGGGACATTTCGTCTCACCATGTTTAGCGGGAAGGGGACACTCAGTCCATCACAGGGACACAGACAAACAAACACTCACATCTAGGGACAATTTAGACTTACTAATGAACCTGACATCCACACCTTCCTAAAAATACTTTTTAAATGTTTTTCAGAAATCTCAAAACATGTCATATGGTATTTTTTTAAATTTCTAAAAATAAAAAAAGTCTTAGGTCATTATTTTAAGAAGGTGACAATATGCAGGTTTCCTCAAAGAAATACTTGGAGAAAACTCACGTGAGCACAAACACAACATGCAAACTCCACACAGAAAGGACCCAGGCAGGCTGGGAAGTGAACCTGCGACTGGTCTGCGGAGAGATGGCAGAGACCAGCAGCACGCTGGCACAGCGCTCTGGGATCGTCCCTTCAAACACACAGATACACACATTCATTTAGTTTAAACTGTCAACAGAACATCTCAGCGACTCCAGGTTAGACACACACCTCGGTGAACTGCTCCTCCAGATGTACAAACTACCAACGTAGAAGCAGGCCAGCAGGATGCAGCTCAGTACATTCACACAGCACCTTGTATGAACGCGTTCCTCGGCCCTCACACGGTCATGATCTGACAGCTGATGTGATGCAGTGGAAGGTCAGCTGACTTGGGACCAGAAGGTCACAGGATTGGATCTACAGTAGTTTCTGACCTGTTGTCTCTATGACCCGACCTTAAGCAGAACATGAAGATGGATGTAAACAGTATAACTGAAGCAATAAGAAGGAAAAATAAATTGTATGGCTCCTATCCCCACTGAGGACAGACTCAAAAGTTGTTTGAGTAAATTGACCAGCAATTATTCACAAATTTATAAATTACATCAAGGTGCATCACATCACATGAGCAGTATGGTCCTCAAAGGTCCAGGTGTTAATAATTTTTGACATTTCATGTTTAACTTTGACTGAGCACCGTAATAAACAATAACTGAGCTCTACATGGTATTTCCTGTATGGAAACATTGTTTTAAAACATTGTCTTGTAAACTGAAAGGTACTACATGTAAGACTAACATGTGTGAAATAAATAATGCATATTTACTAATAAAAGTAAGAGTTTTATTCACTAATGAGTTGTTGTCCTATATTGAATTCCCAACCCTTCCTCTTTACGACAGGGAATTCCCACTGGAAGGGCTTTCCAGTTTAAACTTTCAACTTGTACTGGGGAAATTCCCACTTCCCAGTACGAATGGGCCACAGCAAAAATAGCTGGCAAAAATACAGTAAAAATATTTTTTGCAGTGGGATGCCATCATTTTGCAAATAAAATGATCATGTATTTTGGGAGATGTATGGTTTCATTTTTTAAATACATTAATACATCTTTGAAGCTCTTGCAGGCCTCATCAAATACCATAGTGGACCACATTTGGCCCACTGGCCTTGAGTTTGACACGCGATTTATATAGATACACAACATAAAATACTTAATTAGTAAACTATAATGTAGATATTTCACACCATGTAATTTAGGATGCAGTGATTCATAACATCAAGGGGTACCTCAAAAAAACAAACAGATTACACTCAAATCTTAAAACATATAAGCAGTGGACCAAAGTTTATTGATCTCCCTCGTATATATCAACATCATCATCTGCAATCCTAAACAAAGACAGGGACATAGTGTGATGGTACCAATTTATCAGCACACCTCAGAAAGCATGCACATAGTAGTCAAACACAGAAACACAGGAACACTTTATTTTTTATCCAATTCACTCAAATGGGTGTGAAGATCTCTCTGAACAAGTTGTAATATGTTTGTTTTATATTTTTTCTTTTACAGGAACTTCATTCTGAACTTGAAAACAATGAGGGATTGAGTCCAGCTCGATCATATATGGAATCGTGAAATCTTGACTAATTTACATTTAGCTTGGAAAACGAGGGGAAAGATTTATGCATCACCTGGAACAGAACACGTCTCCTTTATGTGCACAGATAATGAGCAACTGAGAACTATTTCTAAAAAAAAATGTTGCCCTTTATTGAAAAACGGTCTTCTAAGTGCACGAGAAACTGGATCACAGCATCAACCAGAAGGACAGAACACAAATCCAATACTGAAAAGGAACTACACTAAGACATGCAGCAAAACAACACAAGTGCAATAAATGTCTCAACAAACAGACACATCATTATAATAAATAAATATTAATACTAGAACAGAAAATAATAAAACTTTGACAAATAACTTCGGAAGAACACAAATTTTACAGTCTCAGAACAAAAGAAAATCTCTAAGAGAAAAGGCACTAAAATGTGAACGCCCAGTGTCCTGACAGGAACATTTTTTCTTTTTTTTCGTCTCTGATAGAAGATTGTCTGTTTTAGTTGTGTTTGTCCTTTTCACTGCAGCACACATTTGTCCTTATTGCTGAATTTTCTTCTTCTCATCTCTAGTCCTCGCTCCAATCGCTCGTCTTCCTCCAGAGCCCTGAAAACACAAGATGCCATTCAGAGTCAAACCATGTGATGATGTACCTGCAAGTATTTTTATACACCTCAATGCTTAAACACTATGTTGGTTTGATTTTTTTCTTCAGGCACACACTCACCCTCTTTCTTTGGCGTCGATGTCTCTGATGATCTCATCTCTCTGGTTGACCAGAGACACCAGTTCCTGGAGGAGCAGCTGCTCCCTCTGCTGCTGAGTGGACGACTTCTTCCAGTCTGTGAAACACACAACCCAACTTTACCACAAACTACAGCATGAGTTCCTGTTGTTATCCCCCACAGCTGACAGGGGAAGGAGGATGATGATGTTTTTGTTTTATTATTAATCTTTAATCCAAGTGTTTGTTACTCCAAAAGAATTATAAGAAGCTACTATCCTGTTTTCTTTCTTTATTAATCTCTTTGATTCTTTTTATTCATCTCTGTTTGTGTGTTCTTCAAGTATTAAAAACAATATATAAAAATATGATTAACAATAATAATAATAATAATAATAAACTGTACTGTATAATAGAAAATACTGTGAAGTTATTAGAAATACCCATACTTTACCATTTGGTATGAACACTGTGTTTTTTACGTTTATGCTTTTAAAGTGCTGTTTCTTTACATTTTACCCCCAAAAGTCCAAAGTAAAAAATTGTTTTATTTTCCCCAAAAGAAGTGCCTGAACTAAAAACAACTCTTGAGTAACACAGGGTTGTCTTTTCTTAATTGTCCATGCAATGCAAGAACTTTCTGCACCGGCGCCACCGGACCCTCTGACCACCATCAGTAGACAAGGCGGGTAAAGTGTCTTGCCCAAGGACACAACGACTGAAACAGCTGGACGGGGGATCGAAGCAGCGACCTTCCGGTTCCAAGACGACTCCCCTAACCACTCCGCCACAGCCGCCCAACCAAACCAACCAGACATGGCCGCCATCGAACATGTGTTTCACTGACCTTCTATAGCCATCATGACTCGTAGTTCTCTGGTGAGAAGCTCAAATCTCCTCTCCAGATCCTGCTCGTGTTGTCTGCGGACGAGTCAACAATCAGAACAATTTAGAACCAAATGAAACGTTCGCTTTGAGCAGTTTACTTACAGCAGTTCAAGGTTGTCCTGTCTGCGGATCAGAGCGTTCTTCTTGTTTACCAAAGTGAACCACTCCTGGATCAGCCTTTCTTCCTCATCACGGTCACTTCCTGAACAAACACGAAAAGACAGAAGATAAATATAACATAAAAAACAAAAACTGGGTCAACTACATCTACTTAAAAACCTCCATAATTCCAGAAAACCTCAGTTATGATTTGGTGGCCTAATGTTTTACAAATGGTCTGAAAAAGATTTCCAGTAGGGTTGAATTCAAAAGAAAAAATTCAAACGAAATTCAAAGAAATCAAAAACTTATTTTGGCACATTAAGTCTGATGATCTTTGCAAATTGAAAAATGCTACTGAGTTTGAGCTTCAATTAGTTAATTAATTAGCTTGTAAAATGTTTAAAATGGCATTTCCTAAATATAATGAAGTTATTTATTTGAATGAATATATACTTAAAGTGTATCTTACCCTGATTGCAAACATGCAGCTGTCAATCACTACCCACTGCGCTGCCTTTTTTTCTCCTCCCGCTGTCTGCGGTGTTCTAAACACACGTTCTTGTTTACCTGTTTCTGTTGGATATACAGTGGACTCGTGTGTGTGTGTGTGTGTGTGTGTGTGTGTATGTGTGTGTGTGTGTGTGGTTTAGTCCTGATCAAAACTACCTGACAAAAAAACTTTTTAAGTTTTTTTAAAACAATATTGAACCACAAAGAGGATCTATGAGTAATTTAACTCAGATTGTTTTATGACTGATAAGAGGTAGATATCCAGTGTGAACCTGCTGGTTTAACATAGAGCAGCGCTGTCAGCCCCCTCCTATCCTCCTCTCCTCACCGGAGGCTGTGAGGGGCAGTCAGGCTGTGGAGCTCAGTGGAGCTAAAGTCTTATCAGATCGAGCTGCTGGTTCAAATGTGGATTCAGCGATACATGAAGCCTTGTGTTGCTGAGGCATTGTGTGTGTGTGTGATTGTGTTCAGGTGAAGTTAGCCGCTAACATGCTAATACGAAAGCTGTAACAGACGATGATGCTATTCTAGCTATTCTTCACCCAGCTGTGTGAGAAACAAACCTGTCTCCATGAGTCCTCGCAGTCGTCTCTCCACCACAGCAGCTCTGTTGTCGATGTGCTTCTGCTCCGTCTCCAACGCTGCCAGCTCGCTCAACACATACTGACTGGTGTCCTGCAGACACTGACCACAAGCACCACACACAAACAAACACACAATGCAACCACACAAATATATATAAACATAACCAGACAGCCACACAAAAGAGAAAAGGAGGGAGAGGAGAGCAAAGGAAGCAAGAGGCGATCAAAAGATTAGAGGGAAGCCAAAGATTGGTGGCAAATAAAGTTTTGAAATCCTTTACAACACACTGATTAAAGGTGATTTTACAAACAAGTAGATTACTGTGAGAAACAGATACAGAGTTAAGAAGGGAAAAGAAAACTGACCATTGTTTCTTCCTCGTATTTAGAAGACTGGGTCTCAGCTACACTCTGCACCTCTGCAAACATTAGAGAAAAATGTGAATCACAGATTAAAGAGTTAATTAAGTTAATTAATTAAGATTAAGAGTTAAGAGATTAAAGAAAACAACTGAGAAAACTGTATGTTAAATAGCAGGATGATGCTGAGTGCTGAATGACTGCTAAAATTGATCAAAGCTGAGACTTAGTTGTTAAACTAAATGCTGAACACTATAGAGAAAAAAAGATCAAAACTAAAAACTAAAGTAGCAAAATGCTAGCTATCTAAATATAGCAGAACACTAGGCAAAAGTAAATGTAGCTAAAAGCAGAAAAGAAGAAAAAGGCTAGATAAAAGTAGCAAAACAGTTGCTAGCAGTGTTGTATAAAGTACCTCAAAGTGATACTTGAGTAAAAGTACAAGTATCTTATCATAAAAATACTTTGGTAA
>JARVGW010000161.1:7726006-7736044 GCA_031762495.1 Anablepsoides rubrolineatus
GTAAAGTACAAATAACCAAAATTTCTACTTAAGTACAGTAACAAAGTATTTGTACTTAGTTACTTTACAACTCTGGTTGCTAGAGGCTAAAAGTAGCAAAAGGCTTGCTAAAAGCTAATGTAGCTAACAGTCTTGAGTTACACACCTGTCAAATTTGTGTTTTCTGTTGCAGGTTTACTATTTGACTCTTCATTCTGTAGAAAAAATATAATGTTTAAGCGACAAATGTAAAAATTTACACAGGGAACTCAATCTAATTTTACACAATTTAAATTAAGAGGAAAAGTAAGATAAATCACCTGTCCAGATTTTGTTGTTTTGGTAACTGATCTGGGTGGAGGCACCGGATATATTGACTCATCTGTTAAAAACAATGAGAGCAATCAGAGGTGATAAATAATGTCTAATATTAGGCTGAATATAATTTAAATAACACTTTATAAAGCATAGAAAACTTAGCTCAAAACATTTGTCAAAATATTTCCTATTCCAAATTGCATTTATAGAATTTTTACAAATTTTTATAGTGAAATCTGCTCCATGAACAACACAATATTACTTTCCCCTCACTTTACACAACAAAGCAACACTAATATAAATGATCTAAGTAAAATGACTGAACAAAGCCTGTGTTCTTGAACAAACTCATCAAACAGTAAGTCTTTGAATTGTCTCCTGAGATGTTGAGAAATGTTGATTTCCCATCATCATTTATAACTGCTGAAAGATAATTGTAAAACCCATGCTTTATTTCAGCTAATGCATATAATTTAAACACAAAAAAACTCCCTTTTTATTATTTAGTTAAAAACAGCGTGATCGATGAACAAAGAGAAATATTGTTACACGGAGGGGGAGTTGAGTCTTATACCTTTAACAACTCGTTTATTTCTGGGTGGCGGGACGACCAGCGTGCTGCTCCCTCCCTCCTCCAGGCTCATGCCTTCGCTCAGCCGGGCCATGCAGAAAGCCGCGGCGTCGACTTGGGCAGGGTTGGCAGGGGCGAGGCCGTAACTGGACTGACTGCTGTTGTGCTCGATCTGCAGCACGCTCAGCTCCTGGTTGGTGAAGTGAGAGCGAATCTGGCTGAGGTAGGTCATAACGATGAGCCGGTCGGGCACGGACAGGAGAACCATGTCGGACGGCTCCAAAAGGCGAGAGACGCCCAGAGACTCAAAACCATCAAAAGCCTGGAATTAGGTAAGTGAAACGAGAGACTTGGAATATTAACAAAACTCAAAAGTTTTGTTTTTTTACTGTTAGCAGTATGATACAGTGCACTACACAGCCATAAAGGGTTGAATGTAACCTTTATATGTTCACACCAAATGCGTTTTGAGCAGCAAAAAAGCACCCAAGGCATCAAGTTGGACGCACTACGTTCCCATCGGGACAGAGACTAGACGCGCGGCTGAAGAGGGAGGAGTGTCTGGGTCTTTTTCCAGTCTGTCTCAACAGCAGATGAAATAAAGATAAAATAAAGAAAATGGCTTTGTTTTATTAATTTTAGAGCAAACAAACGTTGCGCACAGCAGATCATTAATTCACCAGATGATTTAGAGGTAATTTGTTTGGTTAGTTTTGCCACTCCAGGAGCTGCGAGCTGACGGACTACTTTTTTTGTCCCCAGCCCAGTCACCACCTCCGCGGTCCATAACGAGCTGCTGAGCAAAGTTAAAATAAAGAGAATAACTTTGCCTTATTTACTAAAGAGAAAGCGATCGTTGTGCACAGCAGATAATTAATTCACCAGGTGATTTAGAGGCAGTTTGTTAGGTTAGTTTCGCCACTCCAGGAGCTGCAAGCTGAGGAACTATTTTTTTTTCCCGAGCCCAGTTTAACACTGCGGTCAGTGCAATTTCCGATTAGCTTCTTAGCTTGGCCTCCTTCACAGCGACATATGTCGTGGCCAGCTGATCCAATCATTTTAAACTTCAACAGAGGCCACACCTCTGGCAAGAATCACTTCTCTATACAGAGTGTCCAGATCCTCGTCCGAAGCAAAGTGAAGGACAAGGGTCTGGTTTTTACCAGGCTACTGCTGACCCGCATCAGTGCTGATATCTCCAGCCAGAGCATCAACTTCAGACGGTTGATTTCAGCTAAAGAGCTCCTGTCCGTCTGTTTTTGGGCAACATTCAGGAAACCGTCACATGGAAATTTAGTCTCTCTGATTGGTTGTCAAGACGTGTCGAGCGACGAAAGTTCAGATTTTTGAACTCCGGCATCACTCCGCATGCACGGAAAATGCTCTGCCGCACCTTCCTTGCGCGCCGCTCAAAACGGACCTGCAAGACCCCTAGAGGCGCGTCCGCCATATACTTTCCAGGTAAACTGGCTGCTCCTGCAGCTCAAAACGCATTCTGTGTGAATCCAAAAATTAGAGCATTCTCACCTTCTTATTGTTGAGCTTAATTTCATGGGGTTCCAACTGGTCAAAATTTCTATTGGAGCAAAAACAGGAGAAAGTACTTAACTTGTCTGCCTGTAAGGACAAGATGAATAATAAATAATGTAGTCATGGCCTACATTTTGTCTGGATGGAAGTGGTGCAGAATGGCACAGAAGGCCAGGCCGTTTCTCCAGGATGTGCTGAAGTTTGTGACCTTTACTCCATTGTATTTGTTGGCGATGCTCTGACACCACTGGAGCAGTGACTGGCTGGAGTTCACAAGGTCCTAAAGGAAAGAAGCTTAACTCTGGTTAATATTATATTAGAGTTCATATGAGTGTCGGTCTTCTATACGTTCACCTCAGTTGTGTCATCCTTCCCATCAGCCTCCTCTCTGATCACGAGTGCAGGATCTGCAGCTTTAACTTCAGAGGATTCCTCCTCTACTAACGTAGGCAGCCAAGAAGTCTTAATCTCTTGTTGGGCACAAATCACAGTGTGTTGACTCAAAGTCTCCTTTAGACCATCAGGGATGTCTGAATCTTGGTGTTGTACTCTACGTGGGATAAAACAAAAGACAGATGATGTTAAAAGTGAACAGATATTTTCAAAAAGCAATGAGAGCATCCTTTTTGCAAACAATGAGAAAGACTCATGCAAACGCAGGATGATGAGCAAGCTACTGGAGTTAGACAGGAGAAGACGAAACTTGAAGAATTCCAGATCTGAGATCTGGGTTTGTTGCATCAAACCAGATTAAAGATGATTATATCTTTTTTTTTTTTCCCAGTGAAGTCACCCATTTGTTTCAGATATGCGAATATTTACACACAAACACCCAAAGAACACAAGCTACATGGTGGTAAACCTCCACAACATCCAGTTTAAGAAGATCACATAGACAAGAAGCTCAAATCAAGCCTCAGCTCATTCAGATAAAGACAAAGTTATGTCAAAACAAGATCAGACAACATTTGAACAGGGGGACTTGCCAAACCAAGTCCAAAGCTAATATTTAAACACTCAGATTGCAGACGTGAAAAAAGTATGTATCGTATGTAACTCCATGACACAACTGGGTGAAATTCAATGCTGTTCACTAAGTAAAGTATGGACCAAAACTCTTGCACCACAAAGAAAAGCAGGATAACATTGTTCTATGTTAGAGTTTTACTGTAAAGATTCATCATCTTTCCTTCTACTAAGTATCTTTGAGACCAGAACAGGCTCACAGGTCCGGCTGACTTACACTTTGTCCTGTTCAAGCGGCTCCTCTGTGTCATTTAGCTTTATTTCCTGCAGGGCATCTGAACAGAATCGACTCCAATCTATGTCTTCAGGAACATTTGAACAGCTTTTAATCTCCTGTTCCAGATCACCAGGGGCAGGAACAAGGCGTTTCATACAGCGAGAACTGGAGATGGGGGATATGTCACCCGACAACAGGCGAATTTTAGCCAGTAAGATTCTTTCCTCTTCTTGGAGTTGCTGGTCTTTGGAGAGCCTATTGGGAACGTTGGCTTCTGAGTGCGCCTTATAAACAGAGATCTTCTTTTCCGTTTCAGAACCTGTGTCTATTTTTGTGTTGACGTGTTTCTTATTGATGTTTGTGTTGGTGTGTGTTTTGCTGGTTTTTGAATCGCTGTTTTTGTTTTGAGGGAGGGGCAAAGGAGCCACTGATGACTCAACAAATTCAACTTCCTTATGAGTTGTTTTACTAAAATCTTTCTGTTTGTTTACTGGCTGATCAGTCTTAGGAGGTTTAGATTTATTCGGCCACCTAACATCAGAACTTTGATGAGTTTGTTCAGCGCAGGAAGGTGAAGGGGGCTTCTGGGCTACAACAAGGGATGCACATCCTGGGCTGAGGACAGAAAAGAAGAATTCAGAACTGAACTCAAGAGGCTGACTGAAGTAGCAGATCCAGCCACGGCTCTTGTCATGCATCTTTGTTAATATTGCAAAGCCTGAAAAATGTGTTAAACTGAGGGTATAACGGTCCTGAATTAATTTTTTCCACACTTCTTGGATGTTTGGACAAGACACCCCCCCTGCCAAGTAATCCCAGACCAAACGTGTTATGTTACAGTTCTGTAAATTGCACCAAGTTTGACCAAACTTAAATTCAATTTGGAAATTTTGACTTTTAAGTATAATGGAAAGCTCCACAAACCAATGCATGCCAACCAACATGTTTCATTACCACACAAAAAATTCAAAAATGCTTTTTTGCCATATTTCTGAACATTGGAAGGATCATAGACAAATAAAAAGAAAGAAACAGATTGGTTTTACTGTAACAGCTGAGAGTAGTCAGAAGCAACTTACTGGATGGCTAAAATAAAGAACTTGATTGTCATTTTCAACTTTTCCAGGGTGAAAACCTCAGGCACAAGACATTATCAAGGTAAAAATAAAAAGACATAGTTCTACCATGAGACTTGCAAGAAAAGGCCAAATCTTCAGTGAAGCCAAGGATGCAAGTTTAGCAAACACTCCGCTCTGATGCATGTAGTGAGTAAAAGAAAAAATGCATACAAACACTAAAAACAGAGCTCCTTGATGCACCCAAACTCTCTCAGTAGCTTTACTCACCTCTCTCTGTTACTAATTCTCCTCCCCTCAGCCCTTACTCACCCAGCCTCCCCCTCCATGTAGAGCTCGGCCAGCCAAACAGAGCCAAGATTCTCCTGTCCTCTTTCATACTCTACTTCCTCCTCCTCCTCTTCTCTCAGCCACACTCGGATGGCTTCGTGTTTAAGCCTGGATCCGGCCTTTCTAACTGATCTCAGACCAGCGCTCGCTGAGTCTTTGGGTTTGTTGTTGATCACTTTAGAGGGTCGAGTTGAAACTAAACCGGCCTCAGTGTTGGGTAAGATCGCTGCTGCAGGATCAGATTTGTGACTTTCGTCCAGCAGCCGCTCATCATCAGCAATGTCATCCAACTCTGCCTCCCTGAGCGGAGGCCAGTGGTTTGATTGGATGTTTGTCTCCTTCTGGTTGATTTGAGCAAATGAAAGATAAGTAGGAGACTGTTTTTTCCAAATAGGTTCTACAGTCCCATCCTCCTCTTCCTTTCCTTTTATTTTGCTTTCTTTCTTTTCTTTTTTCCTATTCGCCTCATAAATTTTCTCCCTTAGTTGCTCTACTTCTGCCTTTTCCTTCTTCTGCAGCTCCATCCTCCTACTTTCCTCTTCCCTCTCCAGCTGTTCTTTCTGTTTCTTCTCTGCCTCTATTCTTTCTATCTTTTCTTTCTGGCTCTTGTTTTCCTTTTCCCTTTCTATTTCTTTGTCTTTTTCCAGCCTTTCTCTCTCTTTCTTCTCTGCTTCTTCCCTTTCCAACCTATATTTCTCTTTTTTCTCTGCCTCGCCCCGTTCAATCCTTTCTATCTCTTCTTTTTCCAGCCTTTCTTTCTCTTTCTTCTCTGCCTCTTCTCTCTCCTTTCTCTGCATCTCCTGCTCTCGTACTTTCTCCTGTTCAAAGGCAGCCTGTCTTAGACTTGCCACCAAACTCAGTCCTTGTGTTGTGTCTGTTTTTGCAAATACTTCAGTTTCAGAAACCTCCTGTTCGGTCTGACTTTCTGCTGAGTCACAGAAAACTTTGGGAGGTGGAAGGTCCACGTCAGCAGTGCTCAGAGGCTCATCAACTGCCTCAGAGGAGGACAGGGTCTCTGTATCTACTTCATGGGCTTCACTATCTGGAAAACAGTCTGCAGAAGGATGACCAGCATCACTTGATCCACTTGTGTGCAGAATAGAGACAACCGTCTCATAGCTGAACATGACGAACAGAAAAAACAAAGAACAACTGTGAGACAGAGCTCCGCCTAAAACATCCTGCAAAACCTGCGGTGGAGAGCCAGTCATCATGCTTGATTAGTTTCCCTTATAGACATATCGGTGCAAATCCAAAAAGGTTTGCAAAACGACTCAAAAGGAAATATGTTTTCTTTTTTATATAAACAGAAGGAGCCACACTGTGTTGTGTTCTAACTGGTGCAAGACATCTTAGCACAGTTACAAGCAAGAAATACACTTTATGAACCATGCAGCTGAGAGTCCAAGTCAGGTCAGAGGGAGATTTGTAGGATTAAAGCAAGACAAATTCTCTGCAGCTCATATGAACGCCACATGTTCTGAGCAGATTTATAACCAAAAACAACCAACACCAGCCACTGGCAACAAAACAATGCAGTCTGGATCTGGGTCAGAGGCAACGCGGAGAACTGCAGACACAGCTTTGCTTGCAATTTTTTAAAAAAACTGTAAATACTTTTCTGCATAAAGAGAAACATGATCATTGTTGTGCAAAAGGCCAGAACAAAAATAAAGAACTGCATCTTTTAAAGTCTGATCTTGCCAACATGTTTTTTGTGGACAAACAATAGAGACGTTTTCGAAAAGCTGCTGTTGATTATCAGGATAAGGAAAAAAGTTACAAAACCATTGCTGAAGAGTTCACAAATCCACAATTAGACACTAGTGTGTAAAAGAAGAAAGAGACAATCAACCAAGAAAAATCACTTCTATTATAAAAGTCGGCACTAACAGCAGATCCTCCTGTTTTCCACCAAAGCAGCATGTCAGCCAACATGGTCACATGACAGTACTCGGCTGTCTGACTTAGAGAGTGACAAAACAAATCAAGATGCTCCAAACAAAAAGTAAGAAACTAAAGATTTTGTTAAAGAGAGGAATAAAAAAGCTATTAATTCTTTGTGGAGAAGGAGAACCTTGTTCTTACCTCTGTAAACTAGGCTGTTGTGTAAATACTTTATCTCACATGGACCTTGTGAATGCTTCCCTACATTTGGACAATCCCAGGCCTCATATCTGTCTTTTTATTTGAGCAAAGGAAAGTACAAATTCTCTGTACTTTTCTGTGTAATGTATATTTATGCATTTTTGTGCAACTAAATAATGAATCTAATTAAGTTGGATGTTACTGTGGTTGTCTCTTGTGTTTGGTCATCTTTTGATCCTATAATCCTGTTGAAGTAGTTTTAAAGAAAAGTGCAATTTGTTTAAAGGGGAAGTTGGTATCTGTCAAAAAAAAAGTAAATATTTTGAGCTTGGCTGTGTCATTCTGTTAAAATGAGATTGCTGTAAAACTGGACAACAAATGTAAAGGGTAGCTTTTTGGGGGTGGGGGGCCTTTTGAAATAGGTGGCAAGATTAGACTGATGAAGGAATTTAGTTTGTGGTTAAGAACCTGTTTGTCTTTGTATCTGATGTTAAAAACAAAAAACCTCATCTTATGAATAAAACAATAAAACAATGCCAAAAGAAATAGTTTGGGGGGGGGGGGGGCGACGACGACAAAATCTTGACATATTTTGCTGCTTACAGACACTTCAAATACCTGCATATTTGTGTCCTTTTATAAACCTTTTATGACGGATCATGTTTATTTATGCAGAAATGTATAAAAAATAAAAACAGTTCCAAATCTTTCTAGCTCTATTGTTATCTTAGTCTACAAAAACACAATTTGCATTCTGCAGCACACCTGAACATGAATTCAGTGGCAGCGGCAGGCAGAGAGACTCACCCTCTGTAAAACACCCCAACTACTGCTGACATGAAGCCAGCAGCTGCCTCCTGTTGCTGCTCTGTAACACACACATCTGTCTCTGCACATATCTGGGCACTACCACACACAGAAACACACACACACACACACACACACATATATATATGTGACAAAAAAAAGACAAGTTAAATCTTCAGCGCGTTAATACGAAGAGAAAAGCTTCAGATGGGGGGATGCAGCGACTGAATGGCTCAGGTTAAGCTGCAGCTCAGTGTTAGTCAGCTCTTGTGCAGGTTTTGCGTTTTGTGTACTGCAGCTGTCACTGACTCACCCCCCTGTTACACCCTCCTCCTCCTCCTCTTTCAGCTCCTCTGCGCTTTCATTACTTTCCGGCCCTCTTTCCGCTCCCGCGTCCGTCTCCTCCACGGCCGCCCACAGCTCCTTCTCTGCCTCGCTCACCGGCTCCTCCCTGATTATCAGACCACCGTCCACAACATCAGGCTTCTCCTCATCTGCCTGCTCTTCTTCTGGTTGTCCTGTCAGCTGGAGAGCTGGTTCCTCTGGCAGCTCTGGTTCTGGGTTTGAGGGCAGCAGCGGCTCCAGGATTAGGGTCGTCTGTTTGCCAGCGAGTTTGTCGGAAAGATCATCAGAGGTTGTTGGTTGCACGGCTGGTTTCTCCGGCTCTTTAGGCTCCTCTTGAACCAGGGGTGAGCAGGTTTGTGGGACTACTGGATGTATTTCTGAATTATTGGCTGTTCCTGCTTGGTGTTGTGCCACAGCTATGTCTACCTCAGAATCCTCTTTTTTGAGTGAGCTGTGGGGGGAAAAAAGAAAGACACAAATGAAGATTTCCTTCTCACAAAACTATAATTATGAGTCAGGCTTTTCCAGAGCGGATAAACAAGAGCAGATGGGACATTAAAGCAGAGAAACCAGCGAAATGATGCCTCCTGAATCATTCTTACCCTCTGCACAAAGGTTCTGTATCATCCCTGGCAGAGTTTATTTCTGAGGTATCTTTCCCACTCCTATCTTCTAGCACTTTCCACAGAGGGATCTCTGCATTGGACAGCCTCTGTGGAGGCGGCACCAGCATCAAGACCTCTAATGTGATTGTTTGTTTAGGACTGGTGGGGCCTGAACAGGTGTCAGGAGGAGAACCTGCTGCAGGTAATCTCCTTTCTGGGATTTCAGTGTTTGACAGTGAGAGCTCCTTTATGACAGAGGGTTGCCTCAGACTGAAAAAGGGAAGGAAAGAGAAGGAAATGAAGAAAAGAAAAAAAAGAAAATCAAGTTGAGAAATAGAAGAATTCAGTCAGCACAGGAAAAAAAGTTGACAGTAATAAGAAAACAAGAAGAACCTGATGCTTGAGGCCAGAAATACTGTTTGAACATTGGATCAGGTGGATGACAGTATGGTAATTTAAATTATCATAACATTTTTAATGGCTAAGTCTTAATTTAGATGGGTAATGTTCATAACATTCTTACATCTACTCAAGCTTAATCTGCCAATTAGATGGTTAGATAGGGCTGGGTGATGAAACAATAATGATTATATATATCGTGCTAATATGTGACCCATCCCATTAAAACGAGGATTAAGTCTAAAAGTGGTATATAGAGAAATAGGCAAATATAGTGTTTTGATTAAAACACTTACAAAAATTGCATTTCATCAAAATATAACAAATAAATGCCTTATCAATGTTTCATTTGAATGAACTGTGTGAAATATAATCATATAAATTCATTGGAAGCACTTTTTTGGGCAATAGCAACAAAAAAACGGATTTTCCTTGTGAGCTAGCAAAGTTTTTGTTTCTTTCCAGCTGGGAAATATCAATATTCAAATACTTCTTGAGATTTCCTCTTCATATTCAAATAAAAAAATCCTCATAAAAATTACATAAAATTGGGATTCAGACCAAATATTAATGTTTTATGATATCAGAATGATCCAGGAATCAAAATGTAGCTTTTAAAGCCAGGAACCTGAAAATGTGATTAGATCATTTTGTCCAAATTTGACTTAATTCATACAGTGGGTTGCAAAAGTATTCATACCCCTTGAACTTTTCCATATTTTGTCACATTACAACCACAAACATAAA
>JARVGW010000161.1:7737444-7754536 GCA_031762495.1 Anablepsoides rubrolineatus
TGAAGAGTTCAGATTATTGGGTGATGAAGAGTTCAGATTATTGGGTGATGAAGAGTTCAGATTATTGGGTGATGAAGAGTTCAGATTATTGGGTGATGAAGTTTTTGTTTCATCTTTCAGAGGAAACAGTTTGAATCTCATCTTCTCCTTGTCCTCATCTGACTTGTTGACCTCCACGCTGCAGACAGGATATGCTTTTCTCTTCTCCTCGTCTTTGTTTTTTTCCTCCTTCTTTTTTCTTTCTTCCTCCTCCCTCAGTTTATTTTCTGCTTTTTCTTTCTCTTCTCTCTGTCTCCTCATCTCCTCCATTTTTATACTCTCGGCCTCCTTTTGCTCCTGTTTTTTCTTTCCTTCTCTCTTCTTCGTCTCTCCTTCCTCCTTTCTTCTCTGTTCCATCCTTTCCTGCTCATCTTTCAGGAGTTTCTCCTTCTCCCGCTGCTCTTTGAGGAGTCTCTGCTTTTCTTCAGTATCTTTCTTCCTCCTCTGTTCTGCCTCTATGACTCTTTCTTTCTCCTCTTCTTCTCTCCTCCTCTTCTCTTCGGCCTTCCTTCTCACCTCCTCCTCCTCTTCCCTTTGTCTTCTCTCTTCTACCTTGATTCTTCGACTCACCTCCTCCCTCCTCTTCCTCTCCTCATCTTCCAGCCTCCTTCTCTCTTCGGCCTTCTTTGTCTTCTCCTCCTCTTCCTTCTTTCTTTTCTCCTCCATCTCTTTGACCTTTTGTCTTTCCTTCTCCATCGTTTTTCTCTCCTCATCTTGCCTCCTCTTTCTCTCTTCCTCCTGTCTCATCTCCATAGTTTTTTTTCTTCTTTCCTCCTCTTCCCGTTTTCTTTTCTCCTTTTCCTCGTACTTTAGTTGTTGCTCTTTTTCATTCAGCTGTCTGTACTCCCTATTCTTCATCTCCTCCTCCTCCCTCTTCTTTCTTTCCTCCGACCTTTTCTCCTCCACTTTCATCATCTTCAAGAATCTCTCCTTCTCCTGCCTTTTCTTCTCTTCCTGCTTCAGTTTTACTGTTTCCTCCTCTAACTTCAGAAGCCTCCTCTCCTCTTCTTGTTTTCTCTGCTCCTCCTCCTCCCTCAGTTTCTCCTGTTTATCTCTCTTCTCCTTCAGGAGCCTCGCTTCTTCAAGCCGCCTCATCTCTTTATTCCTCCTGACCTCCTCCTCCTCCTGTAGGATCCTCTTCTTCTCCTCATGCAGCAGCCTCTTCCTCTCTTCCTCATGCTTTCTCATCTCCTCCTGCTTCAAGAGCAGCTCTTCTTTCTCCTTCCTGCTCCTCTCCTCTTGCACCTTTTGGATCTCTGACTCCATAAGTTTCTCCTGCTTCTTCAGCGCTGCTTCCTCTAACCTCTTTGTCTGCGGCGTCTTTTCTCCTTCATGCTTCTCATTGAGTTTATGTTCAATACTGCAGAACAGAAACAAGACGCCTTAATTTTATTTGTATATTTTTAGATTCTTCTCATGGTTCACAGCAAATCACAGCCTGCGGACTATTATTTAACCTTGATTGTTTATTTAAAAATAAAAGAAACTCACCCTGAAGGACACCTTTTGATAGAATCATACTTGGTGTCATCCTCTTCCAGGAACAAGCTCCCTGATTCTTGGCTGTGATTAAGTGATTCAGAGTCAGCTGCTGTCTGCAGCGGCTTTTCACTCCTAAAGAGGCTGACAATGCTCTCATTTGTTGGCTTTTTCAAAGCCTCTTCAACATTTGGCTGCTTAGGTGTGATAAATGCTGCAACGACACTGGTGGATGACTTCTCTGGGGTTGAGAGCTCATTGCAGGAAAAAGGCCACGGAGGCGGCGGGGCTACGATCAACTCTGAGCGGGACTGAGCAGGACTAGTGGGACAGAAATGGTGTCTTTCAGGCTCAGGGGAAATGTCAAAAGGATAAACATTGAGTCACCCGTGCAAAACACTCTGCAACATGCGAGTATTCAAGGAAAAAAAAAAGCCCAATCACAAAACAAAATGTTAAGACACTGCAGATCAACAATCCTCAGATGCCTTGACCCACAAAATGTCACTCAACAAAACATGCTAGCACGGCAATGCACCCAAATATGTTAGCTTGGTGTTCATGAGTGCTGAAAATGATTGATTTAGAGCAGTGGTGCCCAATATTTGTCATCGTCACGTGATTTCCACTTCTTTTATTTTGTGAGGGAAATCATTGCGGTTCAGATTGTTAGCTTTAAACTATACACCAGATGTTAAACTGTGTTGATAGGCAAGTAAAACCGGAGTTATGATAAACAGTTTACAACATGTTTTTTTCTGAAAATGATGGTCCTATTTGAAAGTGTGTTGCAGTGGCAGGCAACAGGAAAAAAACAACACCTCAAGGCACCCTCAGTTTCATCCTGCTCTGGAGCTGAAAAAATCTAAACCCCTCGACCTCCATTCTGATCAAGGCCCAAAGTTATTTGACAAGCAGTTAAAAAAAAAGTCTACAGAAAGAAAAAACTAAAAAGGTTCAAAAGTTGAATTAAGTTTGTCTTTGACCTTGGTCTCAGAAGGCCTCCTTCAGAGAGACAACTCTGTTCAAATTAAAGTCATAACAGGTTTTCTTAAATGTTAAAGAGACATTTAATAAGATAATAAACAGAATAATATTCTTTTATTTATAATTTTATCAGTGTATAAAAAGAAAACACAAAAATAATGTTATTACAATGTTTTGTTGTGCTTTAATGCAAATCATTGCTAGAAATCAAACTGTGAAACCACAGTGATTGTTTGTTGATTATTAAGTTGAAATAGTTTACTTAACTGAACTTAGCATTATGTTTAAGCTCTATTAAGAAATATTTTATTTTTATTCTTGTCTGAATCATCATAATAAATGTTTTTCAAAAAAATAGTTCATTTTTTAAGTTTCAGTAAATCATCTTTTAGAAGAAAAACATCTGGCAGTGCTCAATAACACTTCCTCCTTTTTAAAACTAACATTCTATGAACTAACACAGATAGTTGTGGAGTGAACGCTCTCGTGCTCCAACGAGGACACAGCTGTTTTTCTCCAAAGAGGAGAAACAGCGTTTTGCTGTAAAGTTTGACCCATTGAGTCAAAGGGAGAACCTCTCAGTCTAGGACAGACCAACACTTGGTCTCGTCCATTATCTGAGCTTATCAAAAGCCACACAGAGCAACTTTTGTTTGAAACTTCCATGGCGGAAGTATTCTATTTTTGAGAAGGATACAGAAGAGCTCCGTCTCTGATCTTCGATTGAAAGCAACCAGGAGACACTGAAAGTGTCTGAGTAGGTGAGGTTCTGAGAGTTCTTCACCAACTGGACCATCTTCCCCCGGCTTGAACCAAGGTCAAGGTAATGGCTATCCATTACTAAGCGTACTTGAGGTCTGGCTAAATTCGTTAAGAGATGTCCGCCCTTTCTGGTTAAAATCCACATTCTTTAAAAGATAAAGTTAAAACTAACTAATCCACTTCTTCCTCCTTTCTCTTCTCTTAAACCTGCCCTGCCAAAACTTAAGAAAAGTACTGCAAACAAATGGTTTATTAACATCTAAACCTCAAAGTTTGTTGTTAAACTTTTAATAGAAAATTTGATTGTTCACAATAAGTTGTATATCAGTGATTTGTTCGATTCTGTAGATAAATGATCAAATTTATTGCTAGATCAAACTAAATATCGGAATACGCCCATCTTATTGTGTGTTTTTCATTCATTTTTTTATAAAGAAGATATTACTGAAAATAAGAAAACTCGTGAAATTTTCCTTATAACTTTTGTTATAAGAAGGTGTAGATAAGTCACTATATACTAGTGACCTATATCACTACGGCTCCAACACACCTGATTTAAATGAATGGATGATTTTCAGGCTTCTGCAGAACTTGGAAGAGGTAATTCACTGACTGAATCAGGTGTGTTAGAGAAGGGAAACAAATAAAACATGCAGGACTGAGGACCTCGAGGACCAGGACTGACTATCTCTGTTTTAGAGGTTTCTCTGCTTTGACACACTAGATTACTGCAGAACCTGAAGACGGGCTGAAGAGCATCTGAGACGGGTTCCAGACTCACCTCATTTTTTCGAACCTGCCTTTGTTTTCGGCGAAGACCACCTTCGATTCCAGAGCTAGTCTGGGTTGTTGCTCAGAGATTCTTCCATCGGTTCCTGCCTGCTTACTTTGAGGAGTACTTTTGCCTTGGTTTAGAGGGCTTACAGTCATTTCTTCATCCACCTGAGTGAGACCAAACGCTAAACCTGTAAAAGAGACAGAGCAAGACATAAAAGCAGATAAGGATAAGTGATAAAAGCACAACAATGGAGTTTTTAACTAAATCTAGGCTGAAATAAAAAAAAGACTGGAGTCAGTTTGATTAAAACACTGATGTACCTGAGTGACAGGGGCTGATCTGAACAGGAGGAGCTGAAGGAAGAGTCAGAGAGGAGGAGATATAAGCAGAGGAGGAAGGAGAGGAGCGAGGAGGTGCAGGGAGCAGAAAGGCAGCAGAACGAGCTGGAGTCTCTGGGTCGCAGAGAGCATCAAGATCTGGACTAGACAGCAGAGGGACAGGGGTGACATCATCACCAGTGGGAGGAGTGTCAGGTGTAGGCCACACCCCCTGAACACCTGGAAATAAACAGGATGGACAGAAAAAAAACGAGACACTTAGGAAAGCAAGAAAGTCTGTGAAGGTTTAGAGGAATGAAAAAAACGGTTAGATGTTAGATGGGAGGAAACGGAGGTTTTGTTTTAATTAGTTACCTGAGGAGGAGGGAGGTTTCGGGAGAGGTGGCGCTGATGCAAAAGGAGAAGGATCAGCGGAGAAAGGAGAGGGAGAGGTGGGGCGAGCAACTGATTTTATAACCTGAGGTCTGAAAACGTGAGAACGGCCTGACGTGCAGGATGAAAGAACAAAAACAAAAAGGTGAAACGTTTGAGATGAGTGATGGAGTAAATTTTGATTTGGTTTTGGAGAAAGTAAAGAGCTGAATCACACCACAGACTGAAGCAGAATCATCTCTGGTCTGAACCTCCGGGGGGCGCTGCTGGTGTTCAGCAAAAGCTTAAAGGAAGGAGAGGAGAGCAAGGACAGGAGAGGTGAAAAGGAGAGGAAGTTTTAAGGCCTTCTGTGGCCCAAAGAGCAAAAACAACAAACTTCAAGCTGCTTTTCTCAAAACATAAAACAGTTATAGAAAGCAGCAATTTAACAACTGTTTTCTGTAAATGTGGAAGGGCTTAAAAGTGTCTTGTTTTAAACATTACAATTAAAATGTTTTTATTCTATTGCTAACAGGTTTTGAGTCCTGAATAGTAGCTTTATTTCCTGATTTATTTGATGAATTGTTACTATTCCAGGTGGTCAAACTGTCAAAATGATTTCTGCTCTTTGTATCAATTCACCCAAACTCCTGTTTTCTTCTCATTTTTTTTAAATAGTATTTGTGTCTCCTGTTTTAGTTTCCTGTTACCTTTTATTAAAGTACCTGCCTTGTAACACCTTTTCTGTTTTTGTTGTGTGTAATTAATGACCTTAATGTTCTGCTTGGTTGGTTTAAACTCACTTTACCCACACATCCCTTTGGGACAATTACTAAATATCTTTTTGACAGTTGTTTCTATTTTTTTAAAGCAATTTGCATGAAATCGACAGCGGATTTGTCTAATAGCCTTTTGTTTTGTGTTGCAGCTGGATGATATGTGCAGTGAAAACACTGACTTAGTGAGTGACCAAGCTGAAATTAAACTGCCCAATGGTGACTTTCAACTTGTTTAAAACATTATTCCACTGCTTCCTTCCACTGCATTATTCCACAGCTTTCTGGACTTATGATCTCACTGGTTAGATATAACTGGCCACAGATTTATTTCCTTTTTGCTGACGGAAAACAGCACTGACCAAACATTTCAATGTTCAACTCAAATAGATGATGGCATGCATGTGATTACTGCAAATAACACACCTCTACAGACAAAGACACATAGGACCACCACACATCTGCAATCATTAAAAGCATGCAGCTTGCCTGTGGCTCGGCCTGCTTTTAGTACCTTTTCCTGAGTCTGTCTGGAAGATTTTGGGAAGAGAAGGGGGCTGAGAGGTGGTCCAGGTGAGAGCGGGCTGAGCAGACAGTGGCTCAGATGACAGAGTTTGGTTTGGGGGGGAGAAGGTCTTAAGAGGAAGAGACTGGGAGGGGATGGAGATGGCTTTATGTGTCAGAGAAGTGGACACAATCACAGAAGGCTTTTGGGGGCCGATGGAGGAAGATGTTGGAGTTTCAAGTGAAGATGATGATGATGATGATGAAGGGGGTGGAAGTTTGAGTAAATCTGATGTTGCAGGACCTTCAAGAGAAGAATTAAAGGGAGTAGATGTGACTGTTGACTCTAATAAGGCTGACGGTGAAGAAGAAATGGGTTTGGAGGATTTTGGAGATGGAGGACGAGGGACAT
This sequence comes from Anablepsoides rubrolineatus, assembly GCA_031762495.1. Taxonomy (NCBI): domain Eukaryota; kingdom Metazoa; phylum Chordata; class Actinopteri; order Cyprinodontiformes; family Rivulidae; genus Anablepsoides; species Anablepsoides rubrolineatus. The sequence goes on from JARVGW010000161.1 coordinate 7,743,871, forward strand.
CAGAGACAGGAAGGTCGGAGGGGGCACTCTGGACCGGAGGGGCTTCTGCCATGACCTGCGTTCCTGGAGGGTTCGAGTCGGACTCAGCAGAGTCAGGAAGAACAGAGCTAGCTAATTTTTTATGCTTGGTCCGGGGAGATGGCTGCGGGGAGTGGCCGAGGGAGGACTGGGTCTCAGGTTGGACAGAACCAGCAGAGAAGGGATGTCGGGAGCGACGGGGGGAGGGGCGAGGAGCGATGGGCAGAGGGGGGCGTGAGTGGACAGTGGAGGTAGGAGGACCGCCATCCTGTCCACAGGCTGAGGTAATATGTGAAAAGAGAGGAGGATGAACGATGAATGTTATGAAACAAAAACAGAAACTCGTGAAAAAGCAGGCAGTGGTCATGTGATTTGTTGATCACATGACCTACATGTTTGAATGAAACTTTGGAGACTTTAGAAACAATCAGCAAAACTGTTTGATTTTATTTGCTAAAACTCAGTGCAAATGCTGAAAGAAGAAACTGAGTTGTTACAGCTAAATAAAGCAAAGCAGCTAGCACTAGAAATCAACACGTTAAGTGGAGAAAAAAAGCATTTTACCCGTTCAGCTGTCTCAGTTGTTGTGTCCTTGGGCAACACACTTCACCCCTAATGCCTCTGATGTGTGTGCCATCAGTTTATGAATGTGATTGGCCCTGATTAGTCTCCATAGATAATTGTACATGTTAGCTTTGTAGAGATCTAGTAGAGTGCTGTGTGAATGGGTAAATGAGGACACAGATTGTAGTGTGAAGCGCTTTGAGTATCCTGGATGGATAGAAAAGCGCTATATAAGTACCTCTTTTTAATTCTCTTTTTCAACTTTTCTCTGCATTTTCTTACTGTAATACCAGAGTTGTAAAGTAGCCAAGTACAAATACTTTGTTACTGTACTTAAGTAGAATTTTTGGGTATCTGTACTTTACTTGAGTAATAAGTTTTTTGCCTACTTTTTACTTCTACTCCTTACAATTTTTATAAAAGGCAAGAAGTAGAAAGTTGTTACTTTTATTTCATTTTTGCTTGTTTTCAATCAAGCTTCTTATTGTAAAAAATAAATACTAGAAGAGCTAGAAGAGGTAATAATAATGATCATTTTATTTGAAAAGCGTCTTTCAGGACACCCAAGGACACTTACAGCATTAGACACATCATAGAATGGGATGGGTGAATGAGAAGTATAAATATATACAATTCTGATACAGTATTAGTTTGTACACAAACAAATCATGTCACACTCCAGCAGGACATAATCATTCAAACAAAAGCACTGTACTTAAGAAGTATTTGTATTTCATGAATTATATTATTTCATTTGGCCGCAGCCCTCAGATACATTTTCATTTTGGGGATAAGGTTTGTGCAGCCTTGATATATGTATATAAACTGAAACAGCTAGACTAGTGCATCCTAAATTTAACATCAATTAATTATTTTAATACAACAGTCATTTCTGCATTTTTGGGGGGAGGTTTATTACAACATTGTGTAATACCACCTGTGGATTCTCAATAAAAAAATCTGGATTTCATAACCCATACAGTGCAAAATATAACAACTTTTACCTTAGTTAAATTGAGCCAAATTAAATTTTGTTAAACAAAATGTCATATAAATTACAGCACAATAAAAAAAGAATATATTTATTTTCTATTTGAAAGACTCCTATGTTGCTGCTGGAGCTTTTTGCTGTCTGCAGTTATGCTTCAGTATGTTGGAGCCTTGATTCTGGGTTGTGTTCAGTGTCGAGGTGAGAAGAATGTGGTGTTCAAAGACTCACAGCAGAGACAGTGACAGAAGAGTGTGAAAAGCTGCAGGAGAAACTGAGCAATCCAGTAACAAACAAACAGACAGACAGACAGACAGACAGACAGACAGAGACAGACAGACAGACAGTATCCACACCTCCATGTCTCTGGCAGAGCAACAGAAAAGATGGAGCTACCTGAAGCTGGGAATGTGGCTCCGGTGGGGGTTGGCTTGTCAGGAGGAGGGGGAGCGGGGCGGTTTGGACGAGTTAGAGGAACTACAGAGGTTGGTGGTCATAAAAAGTAGGAGTGAAGCAACAGAACAGACAGGAAAATAAGAGAGAGCAGAGAGGATGGAAATATCAGGGCTGCGACGGGTGGAAATAAATAACATCAAAGATCAGGAGGAAGTCTCTTACCTGCAGCAGCAGACTTCCTGTCCTCCTCTTCATCACTTTCATTGAAGTCATCTAGGTTGCCAATATCAGTGGGTTTTACACTCATCAGGCTGGCCAGACTCTGCATGTCTTCATCACTTAAAAACAAAAACAAACATTCATACCTTCATTAAAACGTCACCTAAATTCACATGTGACACAAATTTATAAATGTTTGTGTGAATATTAATTTAGCAGTCACTGTTCTCCTGTTTATTTACAATCTAAATAGATTGCTCTATTTTAGCCAGCTTTAAACCTTTTGCTAAATTTAGCTTTTATTTAGCCTTATAGTACTTTATTTTTGAGTTAGCACATTGCTATTTTTAGCTACCGGCTAGCCTTTTGCTACTTTACGTTTTTTACTTTCTTCATGTTTGGGGATTCCTTTAGCTTTAAAGAGGCAGGTTATTATGCATGATCGACTTTATTTTAGCTTTATATGATGTTTTATTGTCATTCCCTCATCAAAAACATACCTAGAGTGTTGCTTTCACTCATTCATGCATGCTTGAGAAATCATTAGCTCCAAGTGGGAGTGTTGGAAAAGGTAGAAGGTTCTTAAAGAGACAGAGGTCAATTTTAAGGTGTTTAGATAGACTATGATGCAAAGTCTAATATGTTATTTGATATTTACAGCATTTTTAGAACAACTGAAATTACTTGATTGTTGTAAAAAAAACTGAACTATGTGCCTGGAAAAGTTAGATTAACACTCCCACATGGTCACTTATATGTAGACAGGTTGATAAATCTTGTATTTCTGGAGTTGGTTGTAGCAGAAATGTAAATGACTCACGTAGCTTTTCCTTCTCGAACAAAGACACACGACAGCGACAGTTTGAGTGTGGCCTCCACCACTTTGACAGACAGTGGCTTCAGAGTCAGGGTGAGGTCGGTCTGGGTTGGAGTCGGACTGGCAAATCGCTTCAGGTTGATGTCAGCAGAGGCCAGCACCTTACGGTGACCCTTGTTCTCCTGTATGTAACAATTTGATATAAATATACTTACTTTGTACTTTGTGTATTAGTTTATCCCTTCCTGTTAATTAAGAAAGATACCAAATAAATATTTGTTTAATGACTTATGAGGTAAAGCGATACATACACCCTCGAGGACAAATGTCCATTCTTTGTCTTCAAACTGTTCAGCGTTCAGTTCCTGAAGGGGAAATAACAAAAAATACTATTTGTTTAATCAAACATGAATTCTTTATGCAAACCCATACAGCCAAAGCTTCTACTTTGTCACCCGTCTGTAGGTGCTTATAGGAAACATTCGTTACCTTGAACAGAGTAACAGAGATGTCGATGTTTTCTGGGACGGGCCACACCACCATGCCTCTGTAGGGGTTCTTGATCCCAGGCTGCCAACTGTGGAGCTGCACAACAAGCACATTAACACACCTGCAGGGCTGGATGTTAGTTTTACACAGTGTGAAGGAGGACTGCTGATTGCTGCACTTAATAAAACCTTTAAGGGTCTTAACTTTATTTAAGAGAATTACATTTAGGTTGAAGGTGGAATTAGGTACTAAGCAGGGGAATGCATTACAAAAGTGAATGCCCTCACAAAAATCACCAAAGTGAGTGGGTTTGTTTTACTTTTTGCATGCTAGGGGCACTTTAAACCGACAGCATAATGATGACTTTCTTATGTTGCTGTGCAGACTAATCCGAGGTCCTCACAGGTCCTACAAGCTTAGGACCCAGGTAGGATTTTATATGGGATTTTAAGAGCAAAGGTAAAAGTAAGTGTATTATTCTTAATGAGGAAAAACATATTGCTGTTTGGAAGTTTTACCTTGGAACACATGCGTCTGTTCCTCCTGGTCCACACCACCCTCAGCTTGTCTGGTTGCCTTTAGAAACACATAAATATCAAATCAGTTGTAATAAAACGTCATCTGATGTTGTAGTAATTAAAAAGATTACAGTTTTTGCTCAAATGCAGAATAAATTAATAGCCTAACATTTGATGAAGAAACTGAAATAATCTTACATTGAAAGGGGACCAAGTTAGAGCCATTTTGGTCAAACCTTGAAAATAGCATTATGCTCAGACTGTTGTGATTGACCCTCAGCGACCACATCAAACTTTCGCTCAGTATCTGTAAAACTGACTGAATCGTAGCTTTTTTTGTGATTTCTGAAGTCAGTTAGACGTTGGCAACCATCTTGATTTGTGAAAGCAAATTATTTATAGTCAAACATTGCTGATTATTTTCTAAAAAAAAAAATCTACTTGTTGATGAAATATTTTGCTAACAGGATGACAACAAGACCAACAAGGCTTCTAAAAAAAACATTCAACTTTGAAACTTTTGCAAGTCACATATTTTATCCTGTTCAAACTATATTTCCAAACAAAGCCGACATTATGAAACACAGCACGGACACAGCATCTTATGATCATCACCACTGACGCCTCTGAGTTAAAAACACAGTACTGTCAGAGGCCTGAGTGTGCGTGTTTATGCAAATAGCTTCATTTGTGTATCTGTACTTATGACGTGACATTTACAAGCATCAGGAACACAAAAAATAAGTACTTTATTGTGTAGATGTGTTTCTTGATAATAGTTTGTGTGCTTTCATTGTTTCTGCACATTATGGGTCAAAGGAAGTGAAAGAGGAAGCTGTAAGGTCATGTGACCTGACTGACAGGCGTGCCTCTACAGGAAAACAGAACCCCCTTCAATTAAACGTGTTTGTGCCAAAGAACATGCAGATAAACACACTTGTTCACAACAAAAGCAAAAAAAATTACGAATAACTCAAAATTATATGAGTTCTTCAAAAGAATCACATCACTCGTTCTTTTGACCAAACTTCTTAGCTTTGAGTGGATCGGAGCGAGGGCCCATTTGTGTGTCCATGTGTTCATGTGGTATGTGTGTTAGTGGGTCGGGAGTGGCATCATCAGAAATAGCCTGGCTGACACAGAGTGTGTGAGTGTGGTAAGGAATGACAAATGAAAAACAAAAAAGAGCTTAAAAAATAGGAGTTGTAAAAAGGAAAAGATGCTAAATATACATATTTTCTGAAGGATTTCCCAAACAAAGGAGCTGTAATTTGGTAGAATTTGATTACGGCTCAGAAAACAATAGTTTTTGTGTTGATGTTTACAACAACACATTGAACAGTCATCTTCAGTAAACCTACAGGAAGTGATAAAACTGTTTTTTTAACTTGCTCTGAAAGCAAAATTTGTATGTCTGATATATTTAAGGAGTTGTCTTATGACATTTAAGCTCATTGTCTTCCTCTCTGTTATGGATCTTTTCCAGCTTCTGAGGGAAATCTGTGTCAGTGGAGCAACTTGAAATACATCTCCTGTATCTGTCAATAATGCAGAAATATTTAACTTGAAAGACATTTGAAATACCCCAAAGCACTAAGATATTGTGTAAGTTTGAGGCATCAGAAACCTTTGACCCCATGCAAAGTTCAAACTCAGACACAGACGACAAGCTATTCTTGACTTTTCTCACTTCCTCATGTTTTGTCATTCCTCATCCAAAACTAAGGGTCAGACTTCTTTAAGTGACACAGTTTAATACCTCCTCGCCCTTTTTACAGCTGATCAAATGCTTCTCTGATGGTGATGGATGACTTATTCTTATCAAGGTGCTGTTGAACCGATTATGTCATCTGTAATCTCAATAGATAAGAGGGCCAAGTAAAGTTAAAAAGAAAGAAAGAAAAGTAAAACTCTTGTCATTTGTTTGTTTTGAAGTGAAGTCAGCTCAGATATTAGCTATTTTGCAAAGCAGGAAATTGTTCAGGTAGACCTGATGAAATTACTTATTTTTCTCTGAATAAATAAACAAACAAATAAATGACAAGAAACAACAGTGTTTGTAATGAAAGAAAAACTTTAAAGCAACACGTGGGGTTATAAATCTTGCTCAATATGTTTTACACGTGCACAATAAGACTGATTGTTTTAAGTGTATATTCGCCCCTTTTGTTGACCAGTTTGCTACAAACAAACAAATAAATAATTAAATAAATAAATAAATAAATAAATAAACAAATAAATAAAATCAGACTGTTTATTGACACACTGTAGTTGACTGTCGGTGCTGTGAGATTTTCAGGGACCGGGGATCGAACCCGCGTCCACTTGTTCGCCCTCAGCTTCCTCAGCCGAGCGGAAAGACCCACAACACGCGCACGAAAGTGACCCATATTGTACAACAATCTTATTATCGCTAATAACACAACAGAAAGTGGCTAAATCGGGTTGTTTTCATCCCAAATACAAATAAACTCTTCCATGTCGCACAGAAACACTTCCACTCACCATTTCTTGGTGCACTCCAACACCAGTTCCTGATACGAAGCGACGAATTGAAACTTGGAAGCCTTTTTACCAACTCGCTGCAGTCTTTTCCACACCGACGTCATGACTTCTGCTGCTAAACTTCACATGCAGAAGAAATAAATAAATAAATGAGTCCGACTATTCTGCTCCTTATAAGGTTTTCCTCCTCCTCCTCTGCCGTCGCTGCTGCTGCTGATGAGACACGCAACAAGCTGCGACTTGCGCTCATTTGCAATTTACTGGAAGCAGTGAAGAAAACATTATGAAGTAAAAATTAAACAGCGGCGGGTTTATCAAACAGGCTGTGAGGACAGACTCCAAACCAATAAAAAGCGACTCGGTGTGAAGCTGAAGTTTCAGCAGCAGGAGCTTCAGGGACACAAAGTGGCTCCTATTTCTGGCTGGGATCCACATGGAAACAGCAGCACTTACTCAACTCTGGGTTGTTGTAACTCTGATCTGCTTCCTCCTGAGTCAGTCAGTCAGCCCTGCCTCTTTCCTTCTCTGACAGGCTGCACAGAGACAGACAGACAGGATATGCAAAGACAGACTAATGCAAAGTGTTTTATCTGCCTGCTGCACTGTGGGAGTCCTACCTACAGACTTTGGTCCTGACTGTACCACTGGAACAACCTTATCAAGCTGTTGGACTTAATTATCAATTCTGAGTCAACATATTGTTTTACTGTTTTTATTATTTACAAGTTATTTTCTAGTTTTCTGAACACTTTGTGCTAGCTTTTGTACATAACTTTATTGATCTTTTCCACTGAGATCTGTTCAGTTCCTTCAAAACCAATGATCTTTTTGGAAAAACTGCAGCATATTGTTCTTTTTGGCATTATCACATTTATACCATTTTATACTTTTAGGTTTTAGCTTCAGCTGCTAACTTGAATTCACTTTATTTTGAATTTAGTCTTTTTTTTAGCTACCCACCTACTTTTCACTTTGAACTATAGCTTCTGCCACTTTTAGCTACTTTTGGATTCTTTTTTTTCAGCTAATCTTTTGCTACACTCACTGCCATATTAAGATAGTTTTTAGCCTATACCACATATGTCAAACTCCCATCTGGCCTGCCAATATGAAAATGTTTTTTTATATCAATGGTAAACTTTAAATGAAATGCAACAAAACAAACACATTTAAAAGGTGAAAGGTATCAATAATTGTCCTGCCACTGAGCTGTTGTCTTTAAGTAACTGAGCAATTTAGTTGGATAGCACAGTAATGCCTCTAAAATAGCTGCTTTAACGCCAGCATTGACCATAAACTACATCTTCCATAATGCATGTTGATCATCCATGGGAACTCCCTGTCAGAAAGTGGGAGAGTTCAAAATTCAAGACGGCAGCTACTCACTAAAAACTCATTAGTGAGTAAAACTTTATTAGTTTTACTTTTAATATTTCTGTACTATACTTATTTCAGATTTAGTCAGTTGTACAATTAGTTCTGGTCAGTGTTTAAAAGAGGACAAGTTAAAACACTGTTTAGTCAAAGTTAAACATGAAATGTCAAAGTTCATTACAACTGGCCCTTTGAGGGCCACCATAACGCTCATGTGGCCCTCAGTGAAAATTACTTTGACAGAGAGTTCAAACTCACAGTTTATGTTCATGACTCAGGTCACTTCCTGAGTTCCACCAACATCACCAGAAAAAGCGTGTTTCATCCACAGAGGAGATGCCAACCAGCTATAGTCATGTGTGTGTGTGTGTGTGTGTGTGTGTGTGTGTGTGTGTGTGTGTGTGTGTGTGTACAAGTCAGGTCAAAGCCCAGGGATTTTCCTCAGTGAGGGCAGGAGTGTATTTTTAGGTGGGGTAAGAGGGATCATTTCTGAACAGACAGAGGCAGCTGGGTGGAGGAGTGTGGTGCAGCAGCAGCCGGCGGGAGAACAAATCTCTCATGACTCAGAGTTGGTTTAATATTACTCCCTGGGTCCACTTGTCAGTGCAGCACTGTTGCTTTGGCCCCACTTCCTGGACGTAACATGCATCATCCTCTGTTTGTCTGTCAGCCAGTCAGGCATCACGGAGAAACAGGTTCTGACATGAAAATGATGCCATCTCACTCAGGCTGTGAGACATGTGAGGAATCATATGAAGGTGATTAACATCATTATTTTGTAACACTTTATCCCACTATATCTTTGTGGTTATTAAACATTTAATTTAGTTTCATTTCTTTACCACTTAAACATGTCAATGTAATGTTTTGTCAAGTTTTGCTTATTTTGATTGATTGACTGTCTAGGTTGTTTATTTTATCTTCAATTATCTCTCCTTCTCTGCAGCTTTTAGATATCGTTCTTGTCATTTTCTTCTTCATAAAATGTTCTGACCATTGTACATTCACTCTCTTTCCCTTGTTGTGTTTTCTTCCTTCTCCAGCTGAATTAAACTCAGAAGTCATTTTGTTGCAGCTACCTCACTACCAACTTCCCCAGCTGGCATTTACAGCTTGAACCTTCAGTAAAGCGGCCATATATTTTTACCGCTCACTCGCTAAAGAGCACTGAAAGTGTTTACAGTTTAGTTTTAGTTTAGTTTAGTTTTAGTTTTATTTATAGTACCAGTTAAGTGTAGAGCGCAGTGGGCATGCTTCCTGCTCAAAGCAGGCAGAAATGGTGGGAATAAAGAAAATAGTTTCTCAGTTAGACAACTATTTTCCTTGAAAGATTACTAAAAAAAGGATGAATAACGATGAGTCATGGGGAGAATTTAGGCATTCTTGGGCTTCCAGCTTGATTGTCACACTTCTCAAAGTTCCCCAGCACATCTGTTAAGTGTGCAGCATGTGTTCATTATAAATAGGGAGATGCAGTCTCCTCAAACAAGCGGACGTCCCCGCTTTGCTGCTGCTGTTAGCAAACACACAAAAAGAGACAATAATTAGGCCTGTCCCAATAAACAATAAATCAGATAATTGCACAATAACCTAACCCCTTAACAATTTTTGTTCCACCGGTGGGCAAAAAACTATTTGGTTTATGCCTTTAAACATTGCCTGACATTTCCAGATGCTACCTGGGGCATTATTTTGACGGTACAGCTTCCGTAGCTATTATTATTAATTTTTTTTTTCACAAACTCCACTCCTGGTCTGTCTAAAACTTTCGAAAACTTCCGTAAATCACTTTAAAATGGTCTCGAAACAATATTATCATTTCTTGTGTTGATAAATTTATTGTTACAGGCCAATAACTGATGTTTTTCATGTGATTTGCTGCAGTTTGGTCTCATTCAGATCATAATTAAGAGTTTCTGTAGAAAGTACTTGTTTTGAGTTCTTGAAGCAGTTTCCTCAGTTCTAAAATGAGCTGTGAGTTTCCAATCATTTAAAGGTGTTGCATTATACAATATCCACTTTTTTGAGCTTTAATGTTAAATGTTATAATGTCATTCCCTCATCAAAACATACCTTGATGTTAGAAAAATCCTTGAATCTCCTGTGACCATGTGGAGCCGCTTAAATGCTTGTTGTTACAAAGCTCCGCCTATTTATACAAAGCTCCTCCCTGGAGCTCAGTCCGTATCCCTCCCCCGAAGCATTGCTGTGAGGCTGTGCTGAAGTGGGAGTGTCTGAAATGGTAGGAGGTTCTTAAAGAGATAGAGGCCAGTTTCAAGGTGTTTAGATAATCTGCAGTCAAATTTATTTTTGATGTATACAGCATTTATAACAACTGAAGGTAACAGTTATTTGATTGTTATATATTTGTCATCAAAATATCAGAAGCATTTCTGTGAAAAATTTTATGAAGGCCTCATGTGAGTATTTTAAGTTAAGAAGATAAGAGAAAAGTCTAATTAAATCAATATTGAAAATAAAGTCAGCTTTCTACAAAAGAGGCATAGATTTCATAAAGTCCAAAAGATGTAGTTTGATATAAAATTAGGTTAAAAAGTAGCAATAGTCTCTTCATGTGTTTTGTCTTCAGTGCAAACTAAAGGAGTCTTTGAAAGACCCTCATCTTTCTCCTCTACAGCTCGTCCTCCTCCTCGGAGTATCCATGATCAGCCGTGAGGGTGGTCTCAACTTTGTATTCCTGGACCACAGCTGGCAGAGGAGAGACATGTCCAGCTGACGCAGACTGACCAGCAGCATAAAACAAAACCTCTGATCAGG
>JARVGW010000161.1:7791950-7805219 GCA_031762495.1 Anablepsoides rubrolineatus
CGGTTTATTTTTCAAATTACTATTATTTATGCGTTAACAATGAACGATTTAGGTGAGTGTCAGGAACCTTTTTTTCTTGTACTGCATTTCCTGAATGTGACATAACTCTGACTGTTTCTGCAGAAAAAGTACGGAGTGACATAGGAGCCTTTTTGAGTGTTTAGCTAAAAAAACAAAAACAGCTTTTTCGACAAAGACAACTTCAGTCATCATCTGTGTCTTATAAATACATGTCAAGTTGTATGGATTGTCCGTAATTTACATGGATTTTCACTCATTTTGCAGGACATTTAGAGCAATCTCAGATTTTTTTCAAGTTTTACAGAGTTTTTCAAACCTCAGTTTCAATTTTATTTTACATTTCAGCGCCTGTAGGGTGTTTAAAAAAACAATAACATCAAATAACCATCTTCTGAAGTGTAGCACCTCACCAAGATGAACTCTAAACTACATTAAGGAGTGTTTATGTGTGTGTGTGTTTGCAATGTTAATGTAGTTATTATAAGTGTTAGCATGCCAGCATGATGAATGTTTGAGTCTTGTTAGTGTAACAACACATGGTGTTTGTTTATTATGCAGGAAATTTATCACAATAAACAATTTTTCTTTTACTGTTTTAGGCAAAATTAGAAAACCACCAGCATTGATTTTGTGGCTGATGTTGCTCAGTATGGTGCTGCAAAAAAACTTAACTCTAGAAAGAGTTATTTATTTATTCTATGACAGCTTCTGTAAAATTAGTGATACTATTTTCAGGATGAGACTTGAAATATCCTTAAAAAAAAGAAAACTGCATCTTCTGTAGGAAATTCATAAGAAGTATGCAAAAATGTTCAAATATAGAAAAGCAAGTCTTTATAAACAGATTGGTTAATAAAATTACAAACATTAAAAATCTATGAAATATGAACAAGAATATATACAGACAAAGCAGGGAGATTAAACAATGCTCTAAACAGAAAGATTAGGTCAGTCATATCAGTCATCTGTCAGATGGGTTAGTTAAATTAGTTCTGTTTCTCTGTTTTAATTATTAACTGTATTTTTTTAGATTCAGTAAACTTCTTTTTGCATATTTTAAACATCTGCTGCCTAAAACAAGTTAAAGTACTTTGGATTATTTGCAAATGTCCTTTAATTTGGGTCTTTTTGTTTGTGTGTAGAACATGTTTTTATGTAAAATGAAAGTTCCATATATTGTGGGAGTCTGATCAGAATGAACAAAGGTCTTTTGATTCAGATGCTGGAATATATGTGAATTCCCAGGAATGCCGTGTTTAACTTCCTTGAATGTGGATGAAGTCGGAGCTGGTTTTGTGACACGCTGGATGCTGTTGCTTGTCTCGTTTGTCGTGCTCGTCTCTGTCTCTCTGCTCGTGTGGTTTAGTGCATCAGACATGTGTGTGTCGTGGGGCGGCGCGCCGGTGGACGGCTGCTCAGCGTGTCTTCCTGTTCCTCACAGCTCCTCTGCAACAAGCCACTCCCACAGGTTCAGAGGGGAGGAGTCGACCTATTCGAGCCCCGCCCACTCGGACCCTGTGGTTCAGTCACCTCGGCGCAGTGAGTAGGAGATGTAGCTCATGTTTAGCCTTCCTTGCATTGGTTTCAGCCTATGTCTATGTGGTGTCAGGATTAGAAGCGTTAGCAGCGGTTAGCGTTACCTAAGCAGGATGATGTCTTCATTCTGCGACAAACATTTTTTGTTATAGTGTACTGTTATTGTGCTTCCATAGGCTTTATTTAATATTGTGAAATGTATGTTAATTTATAATAAGGAAGCTAGGTATAATGTGCATATTCAAAATAAATAATAAAAAAACTAACAAACAAACAAAAAAAAATACCAGCGGCTAGCCACTGCTAGCTGGAGATGATATTTAATATCTAAATTCAAAATGTGTTCATAAAAAGCAATATTGATGGAACCTGTGGCCCAGCAGTTTAAAGTGCAGCTCAGACACAGGCCGTAACTGCAAGTGTGATGTGTCTAAGAGCTGCTTTTGTCTCAATATGATGATGTCATAACATGAGCCGAACGCCAAATGCAAAGGCTGTGTTCCATTCCAAAATAAATGTGAACTTTAACTTTTAAATTTAGATTAAGAATTCGATATTTAAATGTATTTTTTTACATTTAAATATAACATTTAGTAAAAGTTAGCAAAACATAAGAACATTGAGCAAAATAACAATAAAACATTAGTGGAAAGTTTTTAACACTCAGAAAGTGAGCTAAGCAATGAAAAATATATTAGGGAATTTTTTTAACATTTCATTTTACATTTGGCTCACTATAAAGGTCTTCTGTTCTGTTTGCGCAGAATGTTTTAGTGCAGTTTTTAGTTGTCTGTCATCTGCAGGTTGGCCTGTTCCTGCTCACTCTGTGGCGATCTGCGAGGGCCTGGAAGACTGGGGGGCTACAGACCTCTCTGCTTTATCTGACTCAGAGGAAGAGGATCAGCCTTCACCACTGGTGACACTTACAGTCACAGAACATGCTCTACATGTATATGTTGTCATGTTTAGGTTAATGTGAACATAAAGTGACGTGACCAAACCAGCTGCTTCCAAAACATAGTAAAGCTCCGTCTTTTTTAAAGTGGTTGGATGGAGTTGCTTTGCACGGCTACTAATGACACAGAAACCTTTTTACATCAGGGATTAGAGCTTTTAGACCATTAGTTTTTTACTTCTTCACGAAGGTCCAATTTTCATTTTTACTCATTTTCAACTGAGGGGAAATAGAAGAAAATGGTCGATCAGAACAAAACCAGTAATTGTTTTTCTTCTTACACTGTAGAATACAATTTTTAATTCAGTTCTTTTTTTATTTTTCGTGTTTCTTTGTTCTCTAGGTGGCAGGCAGGTACAGAGTCATGGTTGAAAGCAGCATGGCCAGCACTGACGACATTGTCTTTAACTGTGGTGATGTCATCCAGCTGCTGTATGAGGATTCATCAGGAATGTGGTAACGTAAACAGGCACATATTTCTGAAATCTTGATAAAGTAGAAGAAGATAAAATTATGAAATACATGACTACTTGTTGTTTCTAAATACAGGATGGTGAAAAACATAAGTCGTGGTGAGGAAGGTCGTGTCCAGCCCGAAGACCTGCACAGGATTCTGGGAGAAACCTGCTGAGAACCAATCAGATGGGAGAATAGATATTTTCTTCTGTTTTTCTCTATCGGGCCACTGTTTACTCAGACATCCCACCACAGAGTCCCATGTTCCATGAAGTAGCCAAGAAAAGGAAGCACAACAGCAGCCCCAGATTTTTTTACTAAAACAGTTTCACATTAGATGGTTTTAAACCTCCATATAAACCTTGAAGTGTTGTAAAAACTGAAAGCCATAGAAGCTCTCTTTATATATTTTAGCAGTGATGCAGTCGAAGGATGGATTTTATTTTAAAAGTTGTATAATTTCTATTTTTTTATGACGTGTCACTCTAAGCATACTGACATAACATCTGTGTGCCAAACAGCTACACTAACCACCGCAGCTTCTTCTTGTGTAAACATGAGATTTATAGAAAAGCAAATGAAGCTTTATTGTGTGGTGTTGATACTGTAGCCATCTTTGTTGTTAAAGTATGTGCTTCTGATGTGTGCAGAAATGGCCATATTTAATCCATCTCTTAGTGGCAAAAATGAACTTAGGAAGTCGTGCAGTTGCATTTACTTGGTGTAAATAAGGGAAAAATAAATAAATATTTATATACAGATAAATAAAAAAAGGAAATTGTTCATATCAAAATATAACAGGTCACGCAGTGTGTGTAACGGTTTAGGTGGTTACATGTAAAAACAAATAGCAGTGCTACCCTTCATATATTTTTTTAACAGTCAGAACTAAAATTTATAAAGAACCTTTCATAAAACCCAGGGATGCTTTAGAGCAGTGGTTCCCACAGACTCCTCTGTGGGTCATGAAACATCAAGGTCACCAGATGATTTCCAGACATCCATTTAAATTCAAGTAAATTGCTAATGCAGTATCTTCACCATAGTTATTGCAAAAAAAAGAAAAAAAAGATTTAAACAATCATAATAAATGAACAAAAGTATGATAGTTATTAGGCTTACTTATATAAATATTATGCCCATGTTTAATAGAGTTATTAGCCAGGTTCTTAAACTTAAATCATTAATATCATTTAAGAGTTTCTGCAATTGTTATTTTGTGGGCCAGAAAGGAAAATGTTTGAAAACCACTGCATTTGAGTATCAGATTATCAAAAAGAGGAGCAATGGAAGAGTCAGTTCAGAAATCTGTGAGGAAAAAAATAATTTAAAGAAGCATTTTAGTACTTTTTAAAATATTTCCAAAGAGAAAGTGTTGCAAATATCAACACATTTCTGGGTTATAGCATCAGAGAGGATGACCCTGCAGGGGCTTGTAGATGGGAAGAAGAATGCTTTTATGAGTCCTAAATTAAAGCCATTAAAGGGTCAAAGTGGTGTGGTGCCACAGTTTAGGGGTGATGGAAGCCTGAATGAGGGTTTTTGTCATGATGGTCAGAGTCTTAAGATGTTGCTGAGGTGAAAAAAAAAGCTGTTGTGCCTCCTTAATAACCCACAGGCTGCAAACCTCACAGGATGGGCAGACAGGGCACCTGTGTTTTAAAGGAATATTTGCAACTTTCTGATAACAGTACGTATGATGATTTATGTTCTTACTCAAAGTAGAAATACAGATTATTATTATTAATATATTATTAATATTATTATTACTATTAATATTATTGTTGTTGTGAGCAGGTCTCAATTCAAATATATTCTCCCCCACAGAATTAGTAAAAGAAAAACACTTAAAATAATAATTTAATGAAAATAATGCTCAGTTTACAGATGTTTTGCTATGAATCATAATTAATTAATCGTGTTTGCTCGAACCCAAAGTTCAATGCATTCTGGAGGGTAACACTGTTATTTGTTTACAATAAGACCCCTCAGGGCAGCGTTTCAACCAAAGGTAATTCACTTTTGCTTCTAGTAATTTTCTGCATTAAGAAACACTTCTGCAAGACAGAAACTCCTAAATGGAGCAGGTAACTCTAATCTTGTGATAAATAATGAAAGAATGTGACAGACCGCATGCTAACAGAATTGGCTGCGTTTTTTGATGAATGCTTCAAGAATGTGGAATCATCTCAACAGACTTTTGTAGATGGTTGTAATTTACTTTTATTAGATTTTTACTGCTTATGACTGCTGCTATGTAAATGTACTTTATGTTGTACTCTAGTTTTACAGTTTATGGTGGAATTATTTAGAGTTTGCTGCTAAAACACTTAGCACTTTGTCTACTGAATGTTTTTTTTTTGGTTGCCTTTTTTATGAAGAAAATGTCATATTTTTGTTGTCAGTTGTAGCTCATTTCACTGCATTCTCTAAGTTTGTGCTTGCAGTAATATTTTACACAAACTGTGTTAAGTGTTGGGGGATCTAACTGGGAAACACCAAGTGTTACTTAGAGTTAAAAAAGAGCTAAAATGATGAAAGGTGACAAAAAACTTTTAAATTTAGCTATTTTGAAACTGCCTCATTGGAATTAAATGTTCAGATGCTTTTAAAAGTGGAAATTAGGATGCTTTACAGCCAAAAGAATAGAAAATATTTTCTCAGTGCAGACAGGGTAACTATTTGATGCAGTTGCTAACAGTTTTTGCAGGTGAATGTGAATTTGTAAATAATACATTTTAGATACAGAAAAAGAGGGAAAAAACACTTTCTTGGACGGTCTGAAGATGATTTTCAACTGTTCAGGTGACAAATTCAGTATTTCTTGTGTTCAATAGATCCGATATAAACTCTGCATTTAAAGGTGTTTCCAGAAATCATTATAATTAGAAACATTTTGTCACACTGAACTGAATTCTGTGTGATACGGGTCCATCAGTTTTAGCCACATTGTACCTTGAACTGCTGCTTTTTGCTCACTTTGCACTATTTAGACACCATGGAAAGCTTGTAATGTGATGCATTCTGTTAAATGAAATATAAGCACACAGTTTCATTTGATTCAACAAGGTTTGTGTGATTTATTTCAACCTTATCCAGTTTTAAACAGCAGGATTATTGAGACTCTACTTTTTTCCACATTTTTTTAATCTAATTACAGTAAATTATATCAGCACAGATGGATGCTGATGATTAGACTGAACTATTTTCATTCTGCATTTGTTGATTGTTCCCCCTTTAAAGTGCCATTTTTTAGCACTGTAATAAACACAAATGCTAGTTTACTTTTATTAACGGATGCACAACAAAGTTCATATTTGAGTATTTATTTTGGGCTTTTCTTGTGATCGTTTTTGTTAAATCATATTTTGCCTTTTTAATCCTCCACACCTGTTTTAGTTTGATCAGTTCACTCCACACACCTGTTTCCCATTATAATTATAGCTAGTCTCAATAATTAAAACAAATAAAATGTTTAGAAATCAACATTTAACATAAATCTTAACAAAAAGCTGGTAAATATCGGGATTGTAAAAATCTACTGAGGGAACTTTCCACTATGATTTCTTAATGCACATTATGTTATAAACTATGAATGTAATTTTCCAGTAAACTACATTTGTGGAGTTTCAGCAGTGGTAAGTTTCACTGTTCTTAATTAAACAGAATAAATTATTCTTTGAATCTTCTGCTTTGTATTGCAATAACAGTTGATGCTGATGCGATGAACAGTTGTTGGGATGTTTGCATGTGAACAGAGCGTTGCTACAACCCAGACTATAGAGAACAATCTGATGTTTCTTTAGATTATTTTGAGTCTCTATCAGAGAGGTGAAGATGAGTCAGAGTTCAAATATTATTGTTTCAATAGACAAAAACCATGGAGTTCCATTTCCCTTTTATTTCACTTCCTGGATCTCTTTGTTTGAGCCACGTTCAAAAGAAAGTCTGCCAGTTGTGTGATAAAATGGGTAAATTAACTTGTATTATGCCAAGTTTCTAAAATATAAAGATGTTTTCTTTGACGTTTTGTATTAGAAGGCTATGTGTGTCACAGGCACTTTAAAAGATTTTGTAAGCATTTCAAATAAATGTTGGATTTAGAAACCTCATTTTAAAATTACTAAATAGATCAATCACAAAAAATATATTTTTAATATCTTTTATTGGAGTTAAA
The DNA here is from genome assembly GCA_031762495.1 of Anablepsoides rubrolineatus. NCBI lineage: Eukaryota > Metazoa > Chordata > Actinopteri > Cyprinodontiformes > Rivulidae > Anablepsoides > Anablepsoides rubrolineatus. The sequence goes on from JARVGW010000161.1 coordinate 7,799,096, forward strand.
ATTGACTGATTGAATAGAGTAGAAGAAACGCTTCCTTGTGATCAAACAAACTCAATGTTGTTTTGAGTATAATTATCATTTAACCTGTGTGATCCCTGTAGTATTACTGATCCAGTCATAGTACCGCGACACCCGGGTGTAGATGCCATACTTCCCGCTCCGGGCGCACTCCTCCCCCCAGCTGACGATGCCCGTCAGGAACCAGGTTCCTTTGTAACTGGTGGCAAGTGGTCCCCCACTGTCCCCCTGGCACGAATCCTTCTGCCCATCTGGATATCCGGCACAGAACATGTACCGTGTGATGTGGTCCCGGCTGCTTTGTTTACACAGGGTCCGGTCCACGTGGGGGACCGACAGCTTCTGAAGTTTGGTGGCCTCGCGGCCCTGAAAACGGATCTTTCCCCAGCCGCTCACCAGGGAGCTCGTAGACTCTCTGAGGAGGCTCTGTATGAATTCTTTGGGGCCCAGGCAGATGGGACGCCTCTGGTTGGACAGCTCCACTGGGACGGCAAGCTTCAGCAGCGCAATGTCGTGGTTGTACCGGGACTTGGTTGAGTCGTACAGGGTGTGGACGTGCCGCTCGGCCACATCGTGGTTTCTTTCCTGACCTTCATGAACACTCACATCATGCTCACCTGAAAGATTAAAAAGTAACATTACACTCAACAGATTTATCTACAACAAGTAAGATATTAACTGTTCAGACCTGCATGGAAACCCCACTTCAAGTAAATCAGCTGCTTTACAACACAGATGGTAATTTTTGTTTACTGATGTAAATCGAGATTTTTCTTACCAACTCTGACAAAAAACATTTTTCTTTTGTGATCTGTAGTCTCCAAACAATGAGCGGCAGTGATCACCCAAATGTCACTAATCAGAGAGCCACCACAAAAAGGCTCAGCTCTGTTCAGAGATTCTGAGTGAGTCATCAGTGCCACCTGTAAACACAGACATTTTGTTCTGTAAGAAGCTGAAATCACAGAATACCTCAAGCAGAATGTGAAACAAACCAATCTTTCTTTGGTTATTTCACTTAAACTTTAACTAATTTTTTCATAATATTCTTTGTTTTATGGCTGGCCAAGTGTAAAGATTTAAAAGGAACAGCTTTTATTATTCTAACTATTATACATGTAGACACATAGCAACAAGCTGAATAACATTCTGCGTCCCAAAGCTCATCACCTGCCAAGGTATCTCTCCAGGAATGGCCTCGTCGCCGCCTACAATCCTCTGGTCAGAGTTAGTTTCAGCTGTTATGTTGGGGAATGTGGAGAAACCCCATGAAAAATCCTCCGTGGGAGGTTCTGTTTCCTCAGCACCGTCAGCCTCAGCTTGACTCAACAGATCCACTGAGCCTCCTTCTTCTTTCAAAGGCCTGCTGGGCAGATCTGATGCATTTACTGCAAGGCTGAGGTCATCATCCACATCATAGTTGTCTGGCTGATTAATGGTTGAATTTTGATTTGTTTGATTGGAGGATGCCAATGTTTGCATCGATATGATGGATCTGGTGATGGTGCCGGGGGGCAGCACCACATGACCACAACTGAACTGCACTGAGGGAAAACAAAATATAAAAAAAGAAAACTTCATAATTTAGTTGTTAATTTTATGCATGCAACTATTTTCAATTTCGGTAAGACACACTGATTTACAATACTGGCAAATTCTGCAGAGCTGAGCATGTTTTTTACTCCAATATTGCTTAAATGGGAAAACAGTTTCAGCAGAAAATGAGCCCACCTTTTAAGGAAAACGACTTTTGAGTAAAAAAAAAATACTCATTACCACTTTCCCACATTCCATGCTGCAGGACACAATACTAAACAACCAACATAAAAAATGAATTTCCACATTGCTGAATGCATAATATATATTTTATTGTACCTATTGGCTCACAGGTCTTCCTGTCTGGTTGAAGTTTGTAGCCCGCTGCACACAGACACATAGCTTGGTGATTTCTCATCGCACAGAAATGAGAACATCCACCATTGTTGACTGAGCACAGTTTGGTTATGTCTGTAAAAAAACAAACAAAAGGAGTGACTTCAACTATCTGTATCAATACACATGTACTTGTTTGTGTGAATTCCAACTAAATAGAAAATCCGCATCTCTGCTGGATTGTTTTCACACTCACCGGTCTCACAGTTTTTGCCACTGAAGTTTGGCTGGCACCAGCAGATGTAGGAGTTGATTCCATCTTGACAAGCGCCTCCATTCTGGCAGGGTTGTGGCCTACACTGATCACCATCTACACACACGTGAAGCACCAAAGATACAAGTTTAATTTCACTCTAAGAGAGTGTGACAATGTGGCTTTATTTTTGTCTTACCAACATGAACGGCCCAGAACTCCATCTGAAAGAGGAACATCAAGAGCAAACCAGTTTTTGCAAAACGATTGTCTTTATTTTAGAATCTTTTGAGTGCATTTTGTGTTTAAAACCTACAGTTTTCTCATCGTTCTCAAACACCTCCCTGGCCTCCTCCATCGTGCAGATTTCCTCTTTGCATTCGCGCTCCAGGTCGGCCTTATGAAAGATTTCTTCCAGATGACCACTGTTGTGCCTTCGCTGGCGATGCAGCACCATGTGAGCTGCCTGCTGGCTCACAAACACGACTCCTAAACGAGAAGTTAAAGGAGACACATCATGCTTTAAAATCCTTTATTTTTCACATTCAGTTAGGGTCTATATAAAGAGGCACATTCCCTTTGGCTCTATTTCTGAATCCTGGATGCTGCTCTGTGGTTTTAAAAGGCCCTGCTTTCAGGATGAAGTTGTTAAAATGCAAATGTTCCGAGGCCTCTGTCAGATGACACCGTTCCCTGACTCTGACCTCACATTTAATCAGATTTAAAAAGAGCTCGGCAGATACGATTGCAGGTTGACCTACGTCTGCTTAGATGAACCTACAGTGGCTGATCTCGCTGGCTTGAGTGGTACTTTCCTTTAAAGACTGTGACCTCCCTCAGAGGTCCATCCATTATCCTTCTCTTTTCTGCTCCGACTGACTGATAAACAGCGATACTTTTCCCTTCAGCTCCCTGATGTAAAGTGTCGTTGATAAGCCAGTTTTGTTCAGAGCTTTCTCCTCATGTCGTCCAAGTGATAGCAATTTATGAATTAGCTTCAAATTTCTCCTAAAATTAGTTTTTGTTTGTATTTAAAGGAAAAAAAGACATGAAATACAAAAAAATACAATACAACTGTTGTTCTAAAGACAAAACACTGCAATAATGAAAACACTGATTTTTTGTTTTAGTATATCCCTTTAAAAGTTTAAGATTGTTCATCAAATCTTTCACCTCAGAACTTTGGATGGCTCTGCCCCTGTCAATAAACATCTGTCATGGTGTTGTTTACCTGTGTTTTCGTCTTGTATCTCAGCACCAAATCCATAGATCTGCAGCGGGAAACTGGCAATAAAAATCAGTAAACAAACTCTGGCCATTTTGCTGTGGTCTGTCTGACTCGTCCACCACTCCAAAGTACAGCAACACACTGTTTGCTCACCTGCGTGGCCGCAGAGTGTGTTTGTTCTTTCGCGTTTCTGTTTATTTGCTTGTGAAGAAGAAAAAAAATAAAGAAAATTTAAAAAAATGTATGGAGAATTGACGATGCATGCGATTAGAGTTTGAGTTACTGAGGATAAATCACTGTGACTGTCAGCTGCAGCTGCTTAGCAGCCTCAGCCTTGTTGTGATTTATTGACTTAAATGAGATGAAGTAGGGTGTTATTCCACCTTTTTTCTTTTTTTTAAAAGAACTTATACCAGCTTTTTAATCAATCAGCTGAAACTTTTTTAGGCAAGAAAACAACTATCAAGTGGACTGCTCATTTAGCCACAATTATAATTAAATCTCTCCTGACTGATCAATGTCCTGCAGATATTTTAGGTTTCTGTAGTTTCTTAGCAGTGGAAAGGGGGGGGGGGCAACACTGTCTCAGGAAATGGACAGACAGAAGCATGAAAGTGGGTTAAAACCAGAAAAATCACACTAAGAGCTCGAGATCAGTGCTCCTAATCCCTAACAGACTGCACACTGCTTCATGATATGATGTACAATGTATTTTTGTATTTTTTTTTTATTAAATGCAAAAGTAAAAAAACTGTAATTTGACTTGAAAGCTTCAACACATACCCGTCATTTAATTTAAGATTGTATCATCCTAAAAGTTTGGATGTTCTTGCAGCTAAATGAAACAGGATGACTGATAATGTGAAATCGGAAATGAATTACATCACTTCCTTTCAGTCATCCATATGCTGCTGCGTAATAAATAGATTAAATGTGGTTCGATGACAAGGCTTGAGGCTGAGACTGTAAGCTTTAATATCAATTCAGTCATATCAGATTTTTCTTCTAAATCCTATGATTTGTTTTTTAATCAGGTGTAAATAGCATTTGACGCTTTGTTCACAAATGTGATCATAATCAGGAGTCAGTCAAAAACTAAGTATAAAGAAAAACTGTGAGAGATCATCAGAAAGCCTGGAGAACTGATCAAGACATCAAGTTAAATTGTGTTGAAGCAAAGTTTTAAAAAAAGTATGTAGATCGTTTGAAACGTTTCCACAGTGAGACCCTGGAAATAAAAACCCACACTTGGCACAAGCCAAACAAACAAAAGAGCCCATTAAAACTCCTCACAGAAAAGAAAAAAAGAACATCTGCATAAATTGATCACTTCTGTGAGAATCAGAACACATGCAGCTCTTTTACAGAGCAGCTGCTCCTCCAGACCTGATCCATGAAGACAGACTCTGAGGACCAGCTTTACTTTTCTCCCCCTGCACTTTTTGTTGATATGCCTCAAAAAAAAAAATATTGATGAAAATGTTTTTATTTTAAAGCATTTCATTTATAAAAATAAGATGGAGGTAAGACTTTGGACACCAAAGATAAGCTATAATGAGACACCACACTTTGTGTTCAGCACCCTCCTCTTGTTGTTCTGCTTTGTTAAAAAGTCCTGAACACAACCGATTAAATGATCAATAAACTGATTGATCTGCAGTTCTGTTTGCTGAGTTTGCATCTGGATCTGCATTAATGAGGCAAAAGGCAATCAAACACATTGATCCTCTTTGAGGTAAAATTCAGCATTTTGTCTATGTTTTTGTTCATAAAATTATTGTTCTTCTTTGTCATAAACTCTTCCTAACCTGTGAGTGATGCTATTTTCTGAGCTGTTTGGTTTTATATGTGCAATTCTTGTTGATTTCTTCAAAGGAAAAATAAGTAACAAAAAATCTTTATTGATAAAAGACCAAGATCACAAATAATTTAAAATGAATACTGCCTGCCTTTAGGTATTTGTCCATGTGTTTGTTGATAAGTCTGTTAGCAAAATATCTAATAAACCCCTGGATAAATTTTAATGAAACTCTCAGAAAATAAGTATTGCATAGACTACAACTGATTAACTTTTAGGGTCAATCCAATGCGAGGTGTTGCAAAACATACGTTTGTCAATTTTACAGAGACCAGTTTGTTAACCACATCGTTTGATGTTCATCTATAAATTAGTAACTTTTGGAGACAACGCATATCAAGATTGTTTGTCACAATGAGCAGATATGTTGTCACTACTTTAACAGAAACAAATGTGGTTGTTATTATGATGTCATAAATTCCAACATTTTAAATATTGGAAAATTATTATAAATTCACATTTTGCAATAAATCATTATCAATAACAAATTGTTGATTGTTACTTTATTTTTTAAACCTATAATATAGCGTCCTTGCCTTGCGCGCACACATTACCTATTTGTGCCATCTGTCTTTGTCTGTAAACGCGCGCGCCCTGAGCGCGTGATGGTTTGGTGTGAGTCTCCGGCTCACAGATTGAGCCAGGCTGTGCAGACAAACGGACCAAAGGGGCAGAAACCGGACTGAAGAACCTCTGGAGCTGAAACTAAAAGACGAAGTAAAAAACAATTTTCCTGCGTTTTTTATCCGGAAGTTTCTTTCAGAAAAAAAATAATAATAATAAGAAAGAGGAAGAAAAAGAAGAAACGGAGCTCCATGAGCGGGAAAACAAAAGGCAAAGAGGAGAAAGATCATGGTGAGTAAGTCTGGATCAGGTTTAGAGCTATCTAAAAAAA
>JARVGW010000161.1:7816102-7833042 GCA_031762495.1 Anablepsoides rubrolineatus
TTTGTCTGCATCAACAGGCTGAAGTTTATTTTGAATCATTCTTAAGCAGCATATATAAGAGGCTGATATTGTTTTTTCCTTCTATTCCAAATCATAGTTTGGGTTCATATTGCCTCGAGCAACTAAACGATATTGCCTTATGTCAAAGGTTTGATTTCTAGCAAGGGGTGATTTAATTTCCTGTGTTTATATGCACTTTGGGGGTTAGCATCAACCTCCAGCTAAATCTAATTTAATGATAAAGTTCACTCTGTAGAAACAAATTTGATCTGGGACATTTAATTCAGGCATTCACTCAACAACGTGTCAAGTGCTCATTTAATTAGCAAGATGGTGCTTTTCCTCCAAATGTCAGGTGGCAATGCAATCTGAACAATTTATCTGCGCTTTCTGCTTAAATGAATTGATTAAGTATCAACACACACACACAATAAATAAATAAATAGTGCAGCTTTTTTTTTTCATTTCAAGAAAAAAAAAATGAAATGAACTGACTCATTCTTCTTTTTTATGCAAATACAAACACGGGTCATGACGTGAGATTAATAGGACTAATTCAATTCACTTGTTGTCATTCAAATAGCAATCACTCTCCCCCTTGCCCACAGCTGATCTCCCATTTATCGTCACTGCTTTTCAGGCCACCGGCTGTTGGCTACAAAGGCAAACACATGGAAGTGTGTACTTTAATTAAATGATTACATGCGGTGTACATCATGTAAACGCCTCACCACATGAACCCTGCAACCCGTGACCGGGTTTGGATAGATAATCCCCGTAATCTGAGTCTCCAAACAGCCACAGTCATTAAAAAAAGAACATGGTTGGCTGAATGACTGTAATTAGGAAACAGCTTGAATCATAAAACTCGGTGGTATAATTATGTCCCTTCTACAGCCTCTCACAGCAACATGTTTAAGTTTGTGGATTTGCACACAAAGAACTAACAACCTATTATTCCTTGAAGGAATGCCAGGAATGATGCACCTGTTCACACCTGAGTTTTAAAGGTTTGTGATGAGAAATGATGGCATTACAGGCGATGTAATGTCACGTGATGCATTAGGGATTGGAGTACGTGTTGTGAATCACTCTCAGTTACTACCACACCAAAATTTAGCACAATATCTGCAAAATTGTCTGAGTTATAGACTGTGTCCAAAATCGGGGTCTGCGTCTTTTGAAGGCTGATTATGTTACAGTGATATGCCAAAGGCTGTCCAAATTCAAAGGCTCCTCCAGCTGTCCCAATGCGTCTTCCTTTCTCCCTGATTTGAGGGACGTGTCCTGTGTATCCCTCTCAGCCCACCCTATCCGAAGGTGCATTGCAGGCTGACTGAGAGAAAAAAAAAATTAAAGTTTAAAATGGTTGTTTTAAGTTTTTATTTATTTATTTATTTTTATTCTTGTCAGAAATCAACGCAAACAATTTCGTATGGCAGGTTCCCTTAGCTCACGTATTGCCTCTAAGATAATTTTGTTTATTTATAACATTAAAATAATATTATTTTGTTATTTTTGATTAATTTTCGATATTTGTTGCTTCTGCTTAGCATGTTAATGATTGCTAGGAGACAGAACGGGGTAAGGGCAGGAATAAACCTGAAAGCTAGACCGTACAAATTCACAATAACTTTTTTCCGGTCTTCGCAGTTCACAAAGGACCACCTGGCCCATGTTGACTGTGTCCTTCAAAGGATGCAGCACCTGAATTTGGACACAGCTGTAGTTGGTAAGCTGTGGTGGCCAAAATGTAATCAGTTCTGTACATCCAGACGTTCATTTAAACTTGTTTACTGATTAATGAGATATTTTGCCAACACAAAATCAGGCAGTTAATTTTAAGGTTAAAATCAAAGATGCAATACTTTCAGTTGAGCTTAGCTTATATTTTGGGGATGACCCTCAGCTACCACAAAATCACGTTTTTGCTCCGCATCTGTAAAACTGACTGGACTATAACAAATAATGTGTTCTCTGAGATCAGTTAGCATGTGGCAGCCATGCTAACTTTGATTAAATCCACATGTAAAACAGCTGAAGATGTACATTCAGTCATTACTTTCTGAAAGTTTCATTAAAATCTGCACCATGCTTCATGAGATATTTTGCTAACAGACAAACAGGGTTGACTGACAAAGTCACAAACATGAGTAAAAACAATGTTCTTCACTAAATGAATAACGCTGACAGAACATAAACTCCAAGACTCTATGAGGTCAGATAAAGCTGAACAGAAACCAATAATTAGCAATAAATAAATAAAGAGGAAACAGAGTTATAAGATATTTAGCAACGTTATACTTGATTACTGCTATTTATAATAATTATTACCTGATGCAACCACCCACACGCTCCTTTGCAAGTGAGAGTTTTTAATGTTTGTGTAGACAACCTTCTGCTCAGCGTGTCCTTGTACTTTAGAAACAGAAACAGCAAACAAGGTTATTTTCTGTCTGCATGTAGACTTTCAAACTGCAGGAGGACCGATCGAGCGGAGAGGTTTGGAAAGTGTTTTTTTTTTTCTTTTTCGTCTCGTCATTTTTCTTCACCACATCAAACATTATGTGGATTCATCAGTTGCAGCTGGAACAAACACATTTTATTCCAGGTCTCAACAGGTTTCAGTTTTTGCAGACATAAAAAAGAAACATTTGTCCCTATTGTCCTCGCAATAATCCATTGAGTAATTTATTACATGTAGCTGAACATTAGATGAAAAACTAATTTAGAGAAAGCTAAATGGTCAGTTGGAGCTGATCACAAGATGATATGTTAAAAATGCAACGCTTTGCGGGGAAGATCTGCATCCACGTATTCCCATGGGTTTTACATTTCCACTTCCCACCGACGTAAACATTTCTACAGACCAGTCACACCTCCCACATGGTTACCACACTCTCCTACAGACGCGGCCCCCTCTCTGACGAGGACAGCAGTAAACCTGCTCAGAAACGGCCCAGAGAACACGAGAGGCCGAGGTGTTGCTCAGTCTTCAAACACGGACCTGTAATCCACAGACAGTCAGCCCTGCAATTCCTCAAAACCTTATGAGTCAGTCCTGCCAATCAGGTCTTAATGTTATGGCTGATTTGTGTAAATTAATACAATTTCCTCATAGTTGTTTTGATTTAATAGGTACAATTTGACAGTTTATGTATTAAAAAGAAAAATAGCCATGAGCTCAGTCGCTTTTTCTGCTTAAAGCTTTCCTCCTTGTGCTATTTTGTTTTTCATCGCTCGCCTAAAACCAGGCGCTAAATAGCTTCTACGCCTGACTGAACATTTATAACAGCGTCTCGGTTGCGAAGTGGAGGCGTCATTATGTCAGTGATATTGATGAGGATCGTTCTCTGTGTCCCTCTGTGTTCTCTTGTGTGCGTGTGTGTGAATGTGTGTGTGTGAATGTGTATGTGTGAATGTGTGTGCGCTCGTAGCTGTGTTCAACCTGATCCCCGTGGGGCTCCGTGTGGTGGCCATCCAGGGCGTACAGACCAAACTCTACCTGGCGATGAACAACGAAGGCTTCGTCTACACCTCCGTAGGTCCCACTAAAAACACGCCTTTCCTCACCTTCAACACCAAACAGAAACTTTCATCCTTTCAACAAGACATTAACACATGCAGCTTGATCCGAAGTAGTGTTCTCTAACCTTTGGTGGCAGGATTTCATACAATGCAGATAACACTTTTTTTTTTCTCTAAACATGTACCCAATTCTCTTTGAAAATGTGCAGCTCAGTCATGCTTCACAGTAGAAACATCATTCAAAATTGAAACGGGTCACAAAAAGTTGGATTCTTACATGACTGATCTGGCTTTAATCTTTGGGTGTTTTGGAGAGTTTTATCATAGACTGTTCAGCTGACATTTGAAAAAATTGCTAACATTTTGTCTAATCTTTATGAAAATGTTGCAACCAAAACCTTTTTAATAACGCAAACTTCATGTCTTCATTTAAATCTAGGCAGCTTTGCTCAGTGTCTCTCACATATGGGATTAATGGTGCCTCCTAACTTCTACTTCTTGTCTTTTTAAAAGATGTAAGGATTATAAAGTACAGATAATTGTGTGAAAATGTAAGAAGTAGAAGTAAAAAGTAGGCTTAAAAATAATTACTCAAGTAAAGTACAGATACCCAAAAATTCTGCTTAAGTACAGTAACAAAGTATTTATACTTAGTTACTTTACAACTCTGGTCGAACCCACCCCCATTTATACTGGCCGGGTCTTCACAGTAATTGCCTAGAAGAGCTGGGTTTTTTTTGCAATATCTCAACAACTCTGCAGCTCCTAATGCTAATAGCCAACAACTAATGTTAATATACACTATATTTATTTATATAGGGGGCCCTTGTGCTCTCTCTCCATCAGTTTTGGGGTTCCAGACTCAAAAATGTTGAAGACACATTAAACACTAGATAAGGCACATCAAATCTGAAGCAGACCCTCCTGCCACTTCTGATTTAAAAAGTGTTTTATTACAACTTCTAATTTTCTCTCAGTGACGGTTTGTTTGACGCTTACTTCTTGCTCTGCCTTTTTGTCTGCATATTGTTTTAAGACCCCTGTCAGGGAGTGAGAGCCACATGTATCTCGGTTTTCATTTCACCTTTTTCTACCTTTTTTTTTTTTCATCTAATCAGTCTTAGCTTAGCTTAGATTGTTGCAAAAATCATTTAAATTTTGTTGTGTTTACATTGGCAACCCTTCAAAGTGTCTTAAATGTCCTTGTTCGTTGTTTTATTGCTGCCACCATATAAGACTCATTCATCTATGTTTTTCTTTTTTTTTTGTGGCTTCTCAGGATTGATTTCAACTCGTTCCTCATCTTTCCTTTTGTTTATCTCCCTTTGGTCATTCTTTGATGAAAAGATTTCTTCATGTCGCTTCCTTTGATGCGCACATGAGCAGGCACAGGCGCTTTCATTTGATCAGACGGGCCAGAAAGAGAGCCACTGGCTGCAGGGCTTCGCTTTCAGCACCTCATTTTAGCTCCTCGGCTCTGGTGGTGGGTGGTGTGAAAGCAATAACAAGAAGAAGAAAAAAACAACAACACAAATATCCCTCACTTCCAGCAATCTAAACAAACAAGACCAAAGGATAAAAACTAGCAAAGAGAAAATATTAGAAAAAAAAAACAGAAAAAGGTATAACCTCTGTAATAACGCCTTTCACAAGAAGGAAAATCACATCAGTATCTGCTCCATCATCACGCCTGCTGCTGGAAGCGTTCTGCTGTGTTTCTGAGCGTGCTGGCCTCCATCAGAACACACATATCACTTGATCCATCTTTTCACTTCATAATAAATAAAACAGAAAATATTTATAAAAGCAGCTCGCACCGAGCTGAATGCCAAGTCTCTTCATTACAAACATTCATCAGAATTTATGCAGAGGAACAAAACCCCTCGTCTTTTTTTTTTATTTCCCTCTATAACCTGGACACCATCTTTCCCAGTGGGCTGGTTGGTATTCTAGGGAGTAGCTAGTTGCCATGGAGACACAGGAATAAGGAAATGCAAATGTCAGCTGTCCTAAGTTGGTGCAGTTTGTTCTGTGAGACCCGGCAGAGAAAATGACTAAAAAGAGCAGACGGGCTTGATTAATGAAACACAGGATTGATGGAAGACGTTTTAAATCACAAACATCATTCTGTAATTTCGCTCTTCCCGCAGCTCCGTGTTCACTTAATTGCCTTTCCATGTCGCCTTTTCTTTGGCAGTTTGTCCTAATACGCCTTTCTCTCCCCCCTTCCCCCCTTCCCCCCTTCCCCATCAGGAACACTTCACCCCTGAGTGTAAGTTCAAGGAGTCAGTGTTTGAGAACTATTACGTCACCTACTCCTCCATGATGTACCGGCAGCAGAACTCGGGCCGGGCATGGTATCTGGGACTCAACAAGGAGGGAGCCATCATGAAGGGAAACCACGTCAAGAAGAACAAGGCTGCTGCACACTTCCTGCCCAAACCACTCAAAGGTAGGGGGAAAAAAAGAGATTGTCCAAAACTTGCAAAAGAGCTCATAGTGTGCTGAAATAAAAGCTCATTTTTATTGTCCAGGCAGTTCTTCAAGGAATGCTGTCAATTTAGGTGTTTTTTTTTTTGTTTTTTTTGCATGGGCTCAAGCTGATTTTAGAAGATTAAAGGAAATCTGTCTCAGCAGAAGCAGCGTGTCGAGTTTTTGTGGCCCTTAATGAGCTGTCGCTTATTGACAGAGAGCCTGATCAAAACAGGAGAGCTGTCAGGTGAAGCAGACAGGATTCTAAAAGTCCTTCAAGAAAGTAAATCAACAGAGAAAATAAAACATTGATTTTTTTTTGTTTTTGTAGTTTATTGTTTCTAAAAAGAAAAGGGGAGAAGAGAGACAGATGGGACAGACAACCGAATGGGATATGTTGTCTTGCAAGTAGAAAATGCAAAACAAAAAATAAGTACAGCAGACAGAAATATAAGCAAGTGCTGGTGGCAAAATTGTATAAAGTCAGTTAACAAAATTAGATTTTTGTACAGAAAACCCAAAAGAAAAAAAAAACTTACACCTAAACAGAAGTAAAAGGTCAGAGTGAGACGTCATGGACTGTAGGTGATAAGAGGAAAGTGATAATTAATGTGATTCAGTGATAAACAACCGTCAGACCAGAAAACCAGACAAGATGGCAGATACTGTATCAGCTTCTGCTATAATCCTAACGGGCCTAAACTGATTATTATACAGAAAGACTTTAGTGATTAATAAATGTTGAGGATGTGTTGAGAAGTCAAAGTGTAGCTCCATATCTGTAAAAGTGACTGAATAATGGTCATTTTTGTGATGCTAACATTGATTAGCTGTGGCAGCCTTCTTCAAGTGTGTTGAGTCCAAAAGGTAATCAGTAGACAGACATCCAATGATTACTTTCTGAAAGTTTCCTTTAGTTTCCGTAGTTTGTGGAAGACGGAATTACTACTATTGACTATTTTGGGTGAGGTTTCAGCCAGAAATCAAGACAGGACGACCTCTCGTGGTTTTACCAGACTCCGCCCACTCAAGAACCTCCGCCTGTATTCCAAACCCTGCCAATCACAGTTAGGATAAACTCCACCCACACAACAAGAAACTCCCCCCTGTGCACTGCACGGACCCCTACTTGGAAGTTCTGATAACAGACATGGACAAAAACAATATTTAAAAAAAATAATTAATGCAATGTGTTTGACTCAGATGACACATAGTTTTGAAACATTTTAAACATGTTTATTCACTATGATCCTATGTGGTCACATTTGCATTTTAGACTTATAAGTTTTTATGTCTCCAAAACCTCTGAAAAATCACAATCTTCTTTGCATTTTGGCTGCTTTTGTGCTCATTTTTAATTCAGCAATGATTCTTTTCAAAAAGACCTTTTTGTTCATTTTTTAAAGCACTTAATATTTCAGTATCATTCAGGTGATTTACAGACACATTAGCTAAAAAAATTGGGCTTAAAGTTGAAGATCAGCTGAAGGATGATCCGTCTCTCAGATCACTGTTGGATATTTTTCTATTTCCTAAAGATGTGACTTTCAGATAGCGCTCTCCACTTGAAGAATCTTTGAATCATGCTCTACACTGTGAGCTGTCGTGTTCAGGAACAAGGAAAAAATGAGTGAAAAAGCAGCATCATATCAACAAGAACAGTTATTTGTGCCACAATGTGGCGATGTGTAAACAGAAAATGAACCCTGACTGCAACACATCGTCCCAGAACAAAAGGAAACCCAGCAGACAGTGGTTAGCATTTGTCAGTCTGTTTCTCTGGTTGGCTGATTTGCAACGCGGCTGATTTAGCTCGACGCCTGCTTCTATCCGCAGCGGGCAGCAGCTTCTAATGGAAAGGCTCTAAAGACCCGCCTGACTTGGACAAAGGCGGCAGCAGCACAAAGTTAGCTGGAGAGTGATTTATTTCCCGCAGGGATAAGGGGAGAGCCAGACAAAGCGGGGAGGGAGAGTGGATATTGGATTTAAATTCATTAAACGGACGCAAACACGAGTCGAAACGAAACTCTAAGGCCACCAGCGTCTAACTGAGCAACTGTTTACTAATTGATCCTTTTTTAATGAAACAGTGCTTTCCTTGTTAATTTCTTATATTATACCAATTAATGTGCAGGAGATTGTAATGTAATGCTCTTAGTGATATAAATCAGATGAAAATTGGAGATTAAACACACCTCTTGTGCTGCAGACTGACCTCCCTCGCTGTGCATGTGTGAAGAAGTGTAAAGTGAAGTGTAAAGTGCTTTGAGTGGTCGATAAGACTAGAAAAAGCTTATGTAAATGCAGTCCATTTATGATGTCAAACCCGAGTGGTTCTGTAACTGAATTAATAATTCATGTGTGTGTTTGTGTGTGTGTGTAGTGGCCATGTACAGGGAGCCGTCCCTCCATGACCTGACAGAACTCTCGCGCTCAGGCAGCGGCACGCCGACCAAGAGCCGCAGCGCCTCGGCCCTCCTCAACGGCGGCGGGAAAACACCCAGCAACAATGACTTATCCTAGCCTCTCAACACCCCTCAAATACACACACACACACACACACACTCACACAAACAAACACACGCATACGTACACACAAATCTCAGGCCAACATTCCCCCACACACCGGGCTTGTGAGGGGTGGAACAAAAAAAAGTGAGGAAAAAAACGAAGGGAGCGTAATAAGAACGTGCTCTTCCACTTCTAGAAGTCCCGCCCCCCTGTGTCTGACTGTGATGTAAATAAATCAAGGACAATCAATCCTTTTTTTGGGGGTGGGGTGGGGGGGGGGATGTTGGGGGCAGAGGGCCAGGACCTGTGAGTCTACTCCCTCGTACTCCCCCTGCTAACCTGAGGGAGGGAAACACAAAGGGACAGAGGGAGCCGGTCGGTCAGTCACACACGAAGATAAAAACAGACTGTTACAGAGAACCAAAGAGTCCACGTGTTTAACAAGGTTAATGCTATGAAAAAAACAACAACAACAACAAAAAAGGCAGGTGGTCCGAATGTTACAGGGAGCTCCAAACGAAAGCAAATCTTTATTCTACTGTATGTTTACACAGAGCTCATGGGGTTAAGTCATATTTTCAAAAATGACAAATGTATTCCTTGTACACTTATGAGGTTTTATTGTTTGTTTGCATGCATGTGCGTCTGTGTGTGTGTGTGTCTGTGTGTGTGTGTGAGAGAGAGAGGTTGGATACATGCTGTGTTTGCAGTTGTGTGTGTGTGTATGTGTGTGTGGATGTGTCTTGGGGGGATTTTACCTTTTTAAGAAGCGTTGTATATCCGACAAACCTCCTGAGGGCTTTAGCAGGTGACATATAAAGTTTACTGTATATGCTTCCATGCTTACTTCTTACAAACACTGCTGTTGTTTACCTTTTTTTTTTTGTTTGTTTGCTGTTGTCACCTTTGCTGTTTGTTTGTTTGTTTGTTTGTTTGTTTGTCGTTGCATGGAAGCTTGTGGACCTCTGCTCAGTAGCAGCATGCTTAAGGTCCTTTCCCTCCACCTCCTTCCTCCTTCTGGTCTTTGATGTTACCGACCACAACAACCACTAGTGAGCCAATAGTGTGATACCAGAACACTAGTGATCCAATGTGAGGGTGTTAGAACACTACTGGACCAATAGTATTGCACCAGAACATGTGTGGACCAATGGTGTTGGACAAGAACTTTGGTAAAAAACCAACGGGAGCACAGATTAACATATTATTTTGGTTCCTGCGGACAAACTAGAAATGCACTAAATAAACCATTTGTAAAGAAGTGAATTCACTCTCTTGTCTATATTTGTTTGCCCACAGCTAACATCAACTCTGTTCAAGTGATAGTTCAGATTTTTTAAGTGGGGTTCTGTGGAAAGGTAAACAATATCTTACCTGTTACAGATGGTCGTCGACTTCTTATAGAGAAGATGAAAGTTGAAGCTGAAGCCTTCATGTAAACCTTTATGTAAACAAATAGAACATTTTCCTGACTGACAGTGGTGGGCAGAACTAATATAAATATTAGTTGCACTGTCCCTAAAGCACAAACTCAAATATGTAGGTCCACTAATTCTAAAGCGCTAACACACTGAAAAAATTAGCAAGAGCTAATTCTAAAGCACTAATATAATCCAGTTGACACATAGAACATTCTTCAGTAAACATGAGACAATATTTACTGTGTGCAGAATATTGTCACCTAATGCCCTTGCTGGGCCAAATGGGGGTCCCCTGCAGGCCACATTTGGCCCACAGGCCTTGTAGATAAGTGACACACATATGAGCAAAATATATGACAGCTTTCACCCTCAACTGTAAATAATAACATTTAAAGACCTCAGTTAGTGCTTCTGAATTTAGCCCATAAATTTAGCAAGTGCTAATCCACTAATGAATTTAAAAATAGCAAAAGCCCTAAAGCACTAATCAAGAATCTAGTTCCCCTATTAGTGATTTAGTGCTTTAGGGGAACTGTGCCCACCACTGCTGACTGAAAAAGGTAAATATGTTAGATAATCTCTTTTCTAAGTGTATTTATTCATGTAGCTCATACCATGCTGTTGTGTGCTCAAATATGCATTTTAAAAATGTGTTCAGCATTAATGAGCTAATGACTTGTCAGAGCAGGGCTCAGACTCAAGTGAAAAGCTGCCATCTGAAAACAAGTCAAATTTTAAAAATGTCATTGTTGCAATTGCGGTTTTAAAAATCTTCAGACAGCAGTCACTTCTATATTAGTTGTTCTGACAGAAATATGAAAATTGGTACAGCTACCTGCTGCTGCCTGTGTTGTCTGCAGCAATCTTAGGCTGTAAACCAGGGATCATCAATTCCGGTCCTCGAGGTCCGCAGCCCTGCATGTTTTACTTGTTTCTCTGCTCCAACACAACTGATTTGAATGAATAGATGATTATCAGGCTTCTGCAGAACTTGGAAGAGGTAATTCACTGAGTGAATAAGGTGTGTTAGAGAAGGGAAAAAAGTAAAACATGCAAGGCTGCGTATTGATGATCTCTGCTGTAAACTGAGGCTGTTTGAAAAGCCATCTACAACAGGTAAGATAGTAACTGTTCATAACCCTTTCATAAAACCCCACTTTACACGATCTGAACTACCTCTGTGCAACAAGTTTACAATCTTAAAGCAAAGTGTTCTGACAAAATGTAAAGATTTTAACAAGCATATATTGTATGCTGATGACTGATTAAGCTCCATATTTTGTGAATATTGCCCAAAACAAGCTATTTTTTGTGTAACAGTGCACCTGATGGGTTCGGTTTGAACAAATTTTGTACTTTAACCAAATTAGACCAATTTGCCATTTTCTTTAAATGTTTTGATTCATAAAGTAAATAAATCTAAACTGGAAGGTTTTCAAGCAGAAGAGAAACTTTTCCCTCTTAAAATGTGTCATTTTTAGTTGTGTGGTATTTGAGCATTGCAGTAGAACAGAACTGGTGTGAATTCTAGCTGTTCAGTGTTTTAAGACCACAGGTTGTAAGCAGGATCTGAATATGTAATGCTTTTTAAGATTAAAATATTAATGATGTTAATGCACACTCTTCTCTCATGACATGCAGCTTAAAGAAAACGGAGGCACAAGATATGTAAGTAAAAGAAAGAGGGAAAAACAAGTTGTGGTCAGCTTGAGAAACAAACCAAAGTCTTGAAATATTCCCTATATTTTAGTTTTTTTGTAAACATAATAAACCAGTTTATTTCAGACAAAAGCTTTAATAGGATTTTGCCACTAGATGGAGCTTAAAGCACTGACTGGACTGTTTCTTATTGGACACTCCTAATCTTCAGTGTAGATTAGAAATTCAAATAAAAAAAGAAAAGAAAAACATTTAAAATAATTTTAAACAGAAATTATTTACTCTAATATTTTATGGTTTTGATCATATCACCAATGACATGGAAAAGCAGACATGGGGGTATAAATGCTACAGTCAAAACATTTATAGAATCACAAAATGCAACAAAATAAAGTGCAAACATAAACCATATATATATAAAACATTTAACCAATCATTTCACATTGCAACAATAAACATTGGCTTATTTTAGGTACAGTGTAAAACTTGTGAAGTTTAAAGGTCTAAATGGGTAACAGAAAACACATTTCTGTCAGTAATACTGATAATTTCTCTTTTTTTCTTGTCTTTATATGTTTTGTATGAATAAAATATTGGACAGATAAGGAAAAGGACGTGTCTTTCTCTGAGCTCAGTACAAACCACTCTCCCTTTGCTTTTCAATTCTATAAAACAGTTACAGGTTCTCTTTATGTAGCCTTGTGCAAATGTAAACACACACACTCACACAAACACACATATTATATTCTGTCACTGAGAAGAATCACATTAATACTGAGCTGGTTTATCAGTAAGGTCAGTTCATTTACACTGGCAGAGGCAGCTTCGTGCAGTCTGAGCTCTTTTATCTGAGGAGCAAAGACTTCAGTCTGTTCTGCTCCTTCTTCCTCCTCTTCTTCTTCAGTGCCAGTTTTCTTCCTCTTAATGCAGACTTCTTTTACACATTCTCCCGCCACAGATTAAGGTTTGTTTTTCCTCTCAGGGACTCTGGTACATCTATTTTTGTTCAGTCTAAGTTCCTTTCTTTGACTCCCATTCCTGAAAATGATGAGACAGAAAAGTGAAGTAAACATCTGCCTCTACACTCACACACTTACTCACAGACACACACACACACACACACACACACACACACAAACACATTGATACTTGTCCTTCTTAAATTATTTTGTTAGCTATATTAACATGCACAACAATATTTAATTTGTGATATCTGTGTTCTGCAGAGACTGGAGGAGAACAGAACATACATAAAAAACTGTATTTTGTCCCCAGGTGCTGAGAAAAGTCCAGATATAAAGAATTATGCAAGCCTACATAATGTAGCAGAGATCAAAGTACTTCACAAAGCTTTATATACATTATTGAATTAAACCTTTTCTTTCTTATACAGAGTTAAGTTAAAATCATTATATTACAGCGACTGAACATATCCACTGCAGACAGACGAGACTAAATCTAACGTTTAAACAGAACCAGTAACCCAAAAGTTGCATCTCTGTGAAGGAATCTAAAAATAATGTCCCATAAAAGGTTCACACTAATCATAAGGAATGACTATGATTAAGCTCACATTTAGACACTCAGTACAAACAAATATTCCACCTTTGCTTTCTGCATGACGTTCCCCTTGGAGGAGGCGTAAAGAGATGGAGGGCGTTTACGGAGCTCAGACGCTGAGTTCACAGGCACAGTCTCACTGTAAACCTTTTCAGCTTTAGATCCTGCTGCCTGCACACAAAAACAGGTCGACATAACTTTCTGAGAACATTGCTGCAATGTTTCTAAGAACTAGAGCAGATTAAAGTGGGGTCGCTGCCAACAGACCAACAATCCACAGCCACAAGTCTAACAGAGGCTTTTTTACTCCAAACAAAGGAGAGGAAATCCTACAGTAAAGTTTAATAAACTGAAAATTGTCAATAATGCTAGAGACGTAAAAATATTTTAGATGCTGAAACTGGTAGAAGCACAACAAACTGAATGGTGAAGAAAACAATCCAGCCTAATAAAATGCTAATTATATGTTTTAAATTTAAAATGGATTTTCAGGACTTTGATTTATATTGAATGATCTGGGCACAAATCATAGAAATTACATAATTTTTTATACATAAACTGCTTCTGTTATGAAGGAAAAATGTTCAACTTTAAACTCTAAAAGTTCTAATCATTTTCTAAGAAAGCAAATGCATCTATTCACAATAAAGATGTACAATAATTGTAGTTCAGTGATGGAATCTTTACTATAAAAAGTATATTTCTAAAATAAAGTTTTTACCGTTTATTTTGCTGCAGCAGTAAAATAAAAGTGTCTCTGCCCACCTTGACACTGACTTTGGTGTCAACAGGAGGACCAAGTGCTCCTCTTGCCAGAGATTTCTTTAGGTTTTCTTTGACTTCTGTTAGTTTGAGCTCCAGCTCCACCCTCTCCTCCTCCTTCTGTTTGCACAACGTTTCCAGCTCTGCTAGCCGCTCGTCCATACAATGCGCTGCAAACACACATAATGTATGCTAATAAAAAGCACTAAAACATGAAGTAAGTTGAATCTGTGCTAATGAGTGTGAGATTTCTCTCTGACCTGTTTCACTCTTCATCTCCTCCTTCACCTCCCTCTTCTCCCTGCGGAGGGAAATCAGTGCGTTTCTGAGCTCCTCCTTTTGCTTTTCCAGCTCCTCTTTTTGTCTCAGGTACCGCCTGGCGTCCTCCTCTGCACGCGTCTTCCCATAACGTCCATATTGATTTACATCTAAGAGAAAACCAATCAGAATTTTAACAAACAGGGAGACGTTCATGCTGCATTATAATAAGCAGTAACATCAGTTATCAAGCTAAAAAAAAAAATAATTGTCTGGAGGAGTAAGACAGATGTGGCAGCATTTTCTCCCATGAAATGTTTATGCAGTAATAAATAATGAAATGCGAGAGGAGACTCACTGGAGGCGTGTCTCTTAATGGTAGCTTGTTGTTCGGTTTTCTCTGAGTCTCTGCTGGAGAAGGAGGCGTGACGTCTAACCTGACCTGCTTTGCTCTCCACATTTTCATCCTGCAGCATGAGAAAAAATTAGCTGAACCTGCATAATTTTACTGGATCATTTCCAAAACAAGCACTAAAACTAGAGTAAAGAAATGTTATGGTCTTGAATTAAAATAGGGAAGAAATTACAAAACAACTTATTTAATCAGATTCTGAAAAACCCCAGAGATAAGATTAGTATAAGTGAGGTTTACTCACCTCAATACTTTCATAGACTTCATCATAGGTTCTGGAGTCTGTTGAGGCGCTGCTGGAAGAAGTAGCAGTGGTGGTGGCCCACCTGCCAGAAGAAAAAACAGAAGGTAGTAAAAAACTTAAAATCACAGCATGTCAGGATTAAATATTGTAATTAGAGAAAGGAAACTCTGGGTAAGTGCAGGCACTGACAAACTGTCAGAAGTGACTCACAGGAAGGAGTGTCTGGCAGCGTGCCGTATGTCAGTGAGCGTGTCTACGTCGATGTAGTCGTAGTGCAGCTCGTCAGGAAGAGTGGCGCTGCCTGTCTCTGCAAACAAAACACCCAGCCAGCGGCCGAGATCCTCCGAGGAGCTGGCCTGATGGACACAAACACAAATATGGTGACAGTTTAGTAAGTTCATTTCCAGGACAACATAGGTGGAAATCCCTGTGCACGTGACAATGTTCGGATCCACAATAATTTGAAGAAAATTGTGAAAAACAAACCAGTCCACGTACATTAAAACTTCTTTGTCAGATAAAATTATTCCAGGCGTTTTATTATAAGCTTTAGCTTAGAGACAATTCACTGCTCAAACAGAGTTATCCAGCAGCTACTTTACATTTACTATTTTTTATAGGTGATAAAAATATTTCCAACATAAGTTTTCTTCCTTTCAAACAAACAAATGTTGATCTATTTTTGGCTTTCATTTCAAAAACATCCACTGTCATACTTTTGAAATCCAATATGAACATTTGGATTAAAGCCAAAATAAATCTTAAACTGTGGCATTTAAAATATTTTTGTGGACTTAGAGGAAATGTATTATGGATGTATTAAAGTGCCTGTGACATGCCTGTCCATCAAATACAAAAAGTCAAGTGTGTGCCACTTGCAAGTCAGCTTGCATAAAATAGGATTTTTACTCATTTGGTCACAAAAATGAGCCATTTTCCTTTGAACTTGGATCAACCAAAGTGAAACAGGAAGTGACATCAAAGGGGAACTATTTAAGAAAGATAACTCTCTGGTTTTTGTTTATTGAAACAATATTATTTGAACACTGACTCGTCTTCATTTCTTTTTGATAGTGACTCAACATAATCTAAAGAAACATCAGATTTTAGCTATTTTTTCAATGCTCTAATTCAGGGGTGGGCAACTCCGGTCCTCGAGGGCCGCAGTCCTGCACGTTTTATTTTTTTCCCTGCTCCAACACAGCTGATTCAGTCATTGAATTGTCTCTTCCAAGTTCTGCAGAAGCCTGATTATCACCCATTCATTCAAATCAGGTGTGCTGAAGCAGAGAAACAAGTAAAACATGCAGGGCTGCAGCCCTCAATGCCCACCCCTGCTCTAATCCATGCAGACATTCCTTTTTGACATCACTTTATGTTACTTCAAATGCAATTATCTCAACAACTGCTCATCTCAGCAGCGGGAAATTATTTTTGCAATATGTTATTGTTATCTTTCTAATAATGTCTTTATATGTATTTTAAAAATGTCATGTCACAGACACTTTAAGTGTGTAGTAACAACAAATAAATGTATTTCCTGCTAACTCACGAATGTCCTCTAAGAATTTAGGTCTGATAAAAATAAAAAATATACCTCTAAAGCTGCCAGTTCATTCCCCCCTTGCATGATGCGAAACGAGAAGGGATGTTTAGGTCCGAGACCACCGGGCACCACCTCCGCCCCCTTCAGGGGCACCACAACAACAGGGGGCCGCTGATCCCCGGGGTCCTTCTGCAGATGCAAGCTTCCCCCCTGCAGCACGCACCATCGCTCCTTCCATGAAGCACTCAGACACACACTGAGATATCCTGTGGAGGTGAAACAAAACAAAGACATTTATTATTGAGAAGCAGCAAAAACATTTGAATTAAAAGAAGTTCCTGATTTAACAACCAATGTAGTCTGATCAGGTTGTTCTCACCACAACGAGGGTTGTCATGGAAACCTGAAGATGAGGGAGGCTCCCCAGGTAAAGGAGGTTTCTTTTTGGAGAAAGTGATGATCCGATTGATTTTCTTCCCTGCGGCTCGACTCATTGACCCCGTCAGCTCTGAGAACGTGCCGCGCTTCCCCCTGTCTGAAACCAAATATAATCTGAATGTTTATTTT
>JARVGW010000161.1:7952181-7965808 GCA_031762495.1 Anablepsoides rubrolineatus
TAGTCCATTTAGGTTTGTGATTTATCTGTATTATCAGTCAATAATAAATACATTCAAATGGGGCTGTAAAAACAATTGAAACAAAAAACAATCACAAATTCCTTTCCTTGAATATATATATCTCTCACATCAAACACCATTTTCACCCGCTCATTGTCTGTTCACAAACAGACGCGACAAACAGCATCTTGTCAAAAATATTTGTGTCACTTTTTTTGTATTAAAATTGTGAGACTGAAAATTTTAATGGGACAGACCCCAGTGCGCATGCCCAGTACATCCTCCAGTGCTCCGGTTAATGGCTGCCAGGATGGGTCGCGTCTTTTTTCTGTGAAGCACACCCATCTGGAGGACCGTTATCTCGGGCGGTGCCGAGCTAAAATGGTCGATACACGACCAAACAGGCACCAGGAAACTCTTTTTCAAAGTTACGAACATCGTCCCTAAGAAG
Organism: Anablepsoides rubrolineatus; assembly: GCA_031762495.1. NCBI lineage: Eukaryota > Metazoa > Chordata > Actinopteri > Cyprinodontiformes > Rivulidae > Anablepsoides > Anablepsoides rubrolineatus. Next base: position 7,952,633 of record JARVGW010000161.1, read on the forward strand.
TAAGTCTTGTTTTATACCCTTTTTAAAATCTTCACTTAGCGCAACAACAACAACTAGCCGTAATCTGCTTGTTAGTTTCGCTTTAGTTGCCCCCCCCTAACTAGCAAGGATTTAATCGTTTTTGCTCTAAATAGCAGACAGTTCAATATGCACGAACTTTTATGTAAATGTTTGTGGACCGATACATTCATGTTCATGTTAGTAATTTAGCTAAATGGCACCAATGCTATACGTTAGCTTAATTGTTGCCACTGCGCCAGCGCCTGCTCAATGCAGCTCATCACCTCCAAAGCACTGTCACTTCTGTTTACTTGATTCCCGCTTGCGTCCATCCTTTATTTTGTGGTTGCATATTGGCTAATCGAGGGTGTACATTTGTTTTGTCCCTGCTACACAATACGGAAACGTGCTAATCTACCTAGCAATGTGTTGCTTTCTATCTTGCAGCGCAGCTAAAAGATTTTTCCCCCTGTCGAGACGGTGGGGTTACTAGAGTTCATGGCACGTATAGAGTCGATGCAGCACTCACTAGTGTATTTTCAGTGCAGATTTACCTAAAAAAAAAAAAAAAAGGAGAAGACGAAACGTAGCCACATGAAATATATTTAGCTTCTGTGTTTAAATATTTTCTTATTTGTTTTGGTTGAAATGACCAAACATGTTGGTGCTTAAATGACAAATTCTTACAAACATTTTGTAATCTAAATTTTTGTATTATTCAAATTGTGACTTTTCTTGTTTTGTATAGGCTCTAGTTTTCTTTTCTTTTTTGTAGTTGTTGTTTTTGCAACTCAAAATAAAAAAATATGACCATATCCAAACCCTGTCCAGCAGCACTTTTAGAATGAACCTTCACAATAAAGCACAAAAGGCATTTTTGTGGTTTAATTTTTTATTTGGATGAAAATGGTCTGCTTAGCCTGAACTTTTATGTTGTGTTTAGCTAAACAATTACTTAATTCAAGCCAAAGTACTGTCATTACAGTGTAGAATACATTTTGGTACAATTAACTTCTAAATTGTTTACTTTCTTTTGATTTTATCATTTTGATGTAACTTAGTTAATATATTTATTTATTAGTTTTCAGATTGTTAGAAATTAGAATACATGAGTCAGTTGGCAAAATAAACCAACTATGATATAATAAATAAATGAATATTGTTTTAGTTTGTAGCTAATTGAGCACTGTGATTCTCTGCTGGCTTGTTTATGTGACTAAAATACAGAAATTGCTTTATTTTTATATAACTGGCCTTAAAACCAACTTCGACATTTCTTGCAATTAAACCTGTTAAATAAGTCCAAATATTGTCATGAATGGATTTAGACAAATAAACATACAGTAGTTGACTGTATGTTACATAATGTAGGATTTCCAAAGCAGTCTCTGGCCACTGAATTCAGTTATATAAGTTCTTAGGATCCTGTCCCACAGCTCCAGGATAACAACAAACTTAAACAAAGAGGTTGGTGGGGGAAAAAATTACTGTTAATTTAAAGAGAATGTAGATGTATATTTTAAGTCACAGAATAATGCTGTTGATTAAGTAGGACAGTTTAGTTTAGATCCTTAAGTCTCTTTGTTTTGAATGGTTTAGTCATGAGGGTGGACTCATGGGAGCAGAATCACCTAATTAAAGACAGAAAACATGTTGTCTTAGGAAAACATGAAATTACTATGAGACACTTTAAATCATTTTGATGGTTAGGTTAAATGAAATCGTGACTCTGCAGTTTCATTAGGTGTTTGTGCTTTATTTGCGCAAGTGATTAAGAGATTGATTTAATTGATCAAAACTCCAGGGGAGCTTGAAAATGTCGACCTGATTTACTGTTGTAGCTTTTACGACAACAAAAGAAATTACAAACTTGTATGGTAAAAACATAGGTTAAACAATACTTTGCAGTAATTCCTAAGTATTAACAAAATTGTAGTCATTAGCACCGTCGTATGTAATGGCAAATTCTGATTTTTCTTTCTTTTTCCGTCATCCTTGAAAAATAATTTTTCTTCGCCAAACCGTTTCCATTCGACTAATCAAAAACAACTGAAGCTGTTTCTACACAATGTATTCTCACAAGTACTTATGTCGTGCACACAAGTTTTGTTCTGTTAGTTTGAATGTGGGAGGAAGAAACCTAAAGGTCATAGAATCATTTGCACATAAACTGATTATTGACTGAATATATTTGCCTATGCAAAGCAATGTTTTGTGTAAGAGTGGAATAAATAAGGAACATTTAGTTTCTTAGAAAAGTTAAAGGATTCATGAATGCATTAAATGAAAGAAGTTAGAAGTTCTCCTTTTTCAAAGTGGCTGAATGTACTAAATTTTACAGCATTAGTGTATTCTTCAGAAAGTGGATATCTTTAAAATGTGATGAGATGCACTGTAGGTCAGACAGTATTTATTTATTTTTTTGTGTACTTGTGTTTGTTTCATGTTTTGAGTTCACTGGCCAAGTAGTTTTATGCATATATGTTAGATAATCTCAATTTCATAACTCATATTTGTTTTCTATATGTATGTATTACTATACTATAATATACCTATGCCTTAAGTATTTATTGTCAGAAATAAATTCCTTCTTGAAAAATCTTGCTGATTAACTCCAGAACTATCAAGTCACAAAAACAAGAAAATTAAATCTAATTGATAGTTAAAAATGCTGATAAGAGAAAAACAAGACTGATGGCTTTGGGACTGGATGCATGCTGTTTAACAACTTGCACTGGTTAATTGTTCATATAGCTACTGTACTCATGGTAAATCTCTTTCAAACACATAGATTATTGCTTCCTCAGATTATGAAAATTTAAAAAAAAATATATATATATATATATATATATATATATATATATTTATACAAGTTACACTTTTGTGCATAGTTGTAAAATTTTGTTTCCATAACATGGACAAAAAATACAGAAACGGCTTCACTGGTAATAATGCTGATAAAGATTAAAACTATACAAACAACGTTCAATGGTAGTTTTTATGCTTGCAGAGATCCTGTATTTCTGCTTTTCTGCAGCAGTGATAACTTTGTGTTGTTGGTTTTCTGTGACGTGCATTAATCCATTTCTTTTGATGTTGCATGACTTTCATACTTTTTAATATTTCCTGTGTTGATCTTTTGTAATAAATTTCTGAATTTTTTGGCATTGTCTTTATTTTTTCCACAGAGAACCCACTGTCAACATCTCGTCTTTAGTGGTCAGTTCCGCCTGCTGATCAGCGGTTAACCTAAGGCCATGGCAGTGAAGGACCGTGTAGAGGCGGTGCTCAACGTGGGTCTGCGTGTTCCCAGCATCATGCTGCTTGATGTCCTGTACCGCTGGGATGTAAGCTCTTTCTTCCAGAAGATCCAGCGTTCCAGCCTTTCCAACAATCCTCTGTTTCAGTACAAATATCTGGCTCTCTACTTACACTACGTAGGTCAGTGTCTGTCGCCTTCCCCAAGCCCACACACAGATGCACTCAGTGTTTTACAGTAAAATATTATTTTTCCTCTATTCTAGTTGGTATATTTTGTCAATTTTTTGCATCACATTCTAATCATTAAAGCATCATGTATGAATAAAAAGCTGTCAGTGATTCTCTTAGCAGTGTCAGTTCTCATTACTGAATGGATGATGTTAAAACATTAAACAAACTGATGATTAAACACTAAAAAGCAGGAAGATGAGTAACAGGGAGCTTGTGTGAGCTTGTTAAACTGCTGCTTTGAATTCACTCAATGAAGCTTTGTTTTTATTTTTGTTCTTCCTAAGCAGTCTAGATGCTGGATTGGCTCAAGTGTTTTTTTTATAATTTGCTATTTTATTGTTTAGGTTTTCGGTAGTCTAGTTGGTCTTTAAAGCTCCTCCCCGACTATTGCTGTATTTAAATCTGAAGTAGGAACCTGTTGAGTGATGTTACTGTAATACAAGTTGTTTAGGGCTTGAGCCAGGGTCTTAGAGGTCAAAACAAGCACTTTTCTTCCACCTGCTACTGAATGTTTTCTTGTAAAGAAAAAAAAAATTCCAAGGTTTTTGAGTTGAATTCTAATATTCAATCAACATAGTTTTTTTCTATTCCTTTGATGAAAACTTTACTAAAATTTAGAGATGATATATACACTGAGCATCAGATTAGGCTGTAATTCCATTTTCTTTGTAGTGGAAGTGAAAGAAATGTGTTCAACTACAGAATAGAAGTTCACTTGCTTTTTTTTTTTTGTAGTAAAAGAAATGGAAAGGTTTCCACCTTTGAGGCATAGCTTTAAAACAGCTTTGTATGTTGATTGAATCATGAGTGATTGGCTCTCAGTTTTGTCTTAAACATGATTATATTTTTGGACATGTTGCTTGATGCAAACCTGACAGTGAAAACCTAAAACAAGGCAACCGTAAAGTCATTTTAAATTGTAAAATTTTATTTCCAAGGTTTATTCAAGCATGTGGAAATAGAAACAATAAAAACAGAGTTATTGTTTCTTTACCTCAGTGTTACTTTGTTATTGACCCAATAGGCTTGTGTGTGCTGATAAGCTGTGTGGGTGAAGTAAAGAGGAAACGAGGAAGTAAAACTAGTGTACTTGTTGTACATTGAAGGGTTTTTCGAACATGGTTTTTAGAACAATACATTACGAGGCTATTTCTGTTACAGACTTCTGTGGTTTGGTTTAAAGACCAAAGACGTGTCTCGTATTGACGCGTCTCACACATTCACATTCGTATTAGTTTCTGACCAAAAATAGAGTAAGAGCTACACACAGGAAATAGCAGTGATGCTTTTAAAATGCATGTAATTTTAGCTCTCAACTTCATATGTGACTTCTTGGCAGGCTACATCCTGAGCTTGGTGCTTCTGACCCTGCCTCGTCAGCACCTGGTTAAACTCTACCTGTATGTTCTCACGGCCCTGCTGCTGTTTGCTGGTCATCAAGTCTCAAGGTACAAACACATTTATATTCCCTTGGTTGTATAAAAGCGTAAATTATCCCACTGTTCAAATCTTATTGTATACACAGCGAGAACTGCAATATAGTGTAATGTAAAGAAGAGCTAAACGTGTTGGGGATTGTTTTACTGTGTTTTGGGGTTATGTAAGAGCTCACATTATAATTACCTTTGTGCTCAGCTTTATGACCTCTTTTTTTCCAGAGATTATGTTCGCAGTGAACTGGATTCAGGCTATGAAGGACCTGTTTACCTGGAGCCTCTCTCTATGAACAGATTCACCACTGCACTCATAGGTATGTGAATATAGGGAGTCACGTGTACACAATGTGTGTAGTGTGATCACAGATAGCCACAGACAGAACGATGCTCATGACATTCTTATTCACTCTTTAATCGTTTGAGCTGTCTTTTCCTTGCTGGTTAGGAAATAATAATATGGGGAACAAGGATCTATAGTTTTTTTGCAGTACTATGATAGTAAATTTGCAACACCATAATTAATCTGTTTATTATTATTTTCATGACTGTATTACATCAACTGCTTACTCTTTGAATAAATCCAACTAAAGACCAAATTGCACCTCGGGTCAATAAAATAGGATGGTTTAAAAGGAAAATGTTGCAGTGTTTTTGCTTTATAAGACCTGGTTTCAGCTTACTAGAGAAGAGGGACGGAGTCTCCTGTGTTATAAATAGATCACACAAAGTGCTGACTCCTCAGCACAGAGAAAGCCCGATAAAGCAAAAATAGCAGCGTTACGAAAGGAAAATGGTTGTTTCAGAGAATGATGAAGATTAAATTCTTTTCCCATTTGAACGTCTTCAGCACTTTGAGACAGATTGTTTTAATAAATTACAATTTGTGTCCCAGATGCACATAAAATTGCAATGAATCTGATTTAGTTTTTTACAAATTCATATGAGTATTTTGATAACAGTGTGTTCATATCTATGTCTTTGTTCCTGCATCAGGTCAGCTGGTGGTGTGTACGCTGTGCTCCTGTGTGATGCAGACCAAAAGGATTTGGCTTTTTTCTGCCCATTTTCTCCCCCTGATGGCTAGACTTTGTCTGGTCCCACTGGAGACGATTGTCTTCATCAATAGGTTCTCCATGATTTTCACAGGCCTGGAGGTCATTTACTTCCTGGCTACTAACTTACTGGTACCATATAATCTGGCCAAGACTGCTTACAGGGAGCTGGCTCAGGTAATCATTTATCAATGTTCCTTGAGTTCTGAGATCATTTTTTTTATTATTGTTCTGTGATTGACCTTTATTACAGCCATCTCTCCTCTTCTGTTTCTGCATCTGTTCCCTCTCAGGTGGTAGAAGTGTACGGCCTGCTTGCTTTAGGCATGTCCCTGTGGAATCAGCTGGTTCTTCCAGTTCTCTTCATGTGTTTCTGGCTCGTGCTCTTTGCTCTGCAGATCTACACCTACTTCAGCACCAGAGACCAGCCTACCTCAAGGGAGAGGCTCCTATTCCTCTTTCTTACAAGGTGAGACAATAGCATCATGGTTCACACTGTAGGAGATGTCCTGGTGTTTCTGTGTGACCTCATTTCCTTAGCCTGCTCCCTGTTCTTTGTAAATTTGTGATCTATAATTCAGAATATGTATCATGTTAAATCCGAAATAAAACAATAACCAGTGTTTAATCTCCCCTCTCCTCCATTCATGTCCTCAGTATCGCAGAATGTTGTAGTACACCGTACTCTTTGCTGGGTTTGGTTTTCACTGTCTCCTTCATCGCACTGGGAGTCCTCACTCTGTGCAAGTTCTACCTGCAGGGTTACAGAGCGTTTATGAATGACAACACCATGCACAGGTTGGTCAATATGTTTGTGTTTTTATTTTTTTTATTATAGATATCTGTTTGAGAGTGTTTATTATTTAATTAATTGTTTTAACATCTCTACAGAGGGATGACAGAAGGCATTACTCTGCTCATCCTTGCTGTGCAAACGGGTCTGATAGAGCTGCAGGTCATCCACCGAGCCTTCCTCCTTTCCATCATCCTCTTCATCGTCGTTGCTTCTATCCTGCAGTCCATGCTGGAGATCGCTGACCCCATAGTTCTGGCTCTGGGAGCCTCCAGAGACAAGTAGGTCCAATCTACAACACATTTGAGAATTTGCAGAGGAAATAAAATTGTTCCAGTAAATTGAGTCTCTAATTATAAGAGTTTCTTAGTTTGATAAAAATGACAAAAAAATGACCTACCATTGTGCAGCAAACAGGACTTAAAGCCTGACTAAACATCAATAATTTGAAAGGAGTTTATGTTGATACAGTTGACACTGATTGCCTTCTGTTTTTCTGACTGGCAGGAGTTTATGGAAGCACTTTCGAGCCGTGTCTCTCTGCCTCTTCCTGCTCATCTTTCCAGCCTACATGTCTTATATGATCTGTCAGTTCTTCCACATGGACTTCTGGCTTCTCATCATCATTTCCTCATCAATCCTGACCTCGCTGCAGGTAATGCATAGGATAAATGATTTGTGGACACTTTTTTTAATAGCTTGTTTCTGTTCATACTTTCAAAAACTTGAGGTTCAGGATTTTTTTCCACTATCAGCCCTGAAACTTGTATAAGAGAGGCGTTTTAAAAATTTATACACCTTATTCTCTGTGGCTCATTTAAAAGTAAATCCATACTCTTGTCTGTCTCTGTCTCCGCTAGGTTCTTGGTACTCTCCTTATTTATGTGCTCTTCATGGTGGAGGAGTTTCGTAAAGCTCCGGTGGAGAACATGGATGAAGTTATCTACTGTGTAAATGGGACCTACAGATTGCTGGAGTTTCTGGTACATGTTACACACACACACACACACACACACACACTCATTCAACAAGTCATGTTGTCTCTGACTCACTGCTGATATCTTACTCTTCCAGGTTGCGGTGTGTGTGGTTTGTTATGGCATATCAGAGACTGTATTTGGGGAGTGGAGCGTTATGGGCAGTACCATCATCCTGGTCCACTCTTACTATAATGTGTGGCTCAGAGCCCAGCTGGGCTGGCAGAGCTTCCTGCTCAGGAGAGACGCTGTGAACAAGATCAAAAGCCTCCCAACTGCAACTAACACACAGCTGGAGCAGTACAATGACATCTGTGCTATCTGTTTCCAGGTAAGCAACGTCCTGTGTGTCTTTAATATCAAAGGGGTGGGACCATAAACTCCTAGAAGTTTAGGCTTATAATTATTTTATTTCTTTGCAGGACATGAACAGTGCTGTGATCACGCCTTGCAGTCATTTCTTCCATGCTGGCTGTCTGAAGAAATGGTTGTACGTCCAGGAAACTTGTCCTCTTTGCCACGCTCAACTCAAGAGCCAATCACCATCCACCAGTGTCTCTAATCAAGATGTCCCTGAAGGCAATCAGAATCCTGCAGGACAGGACGGTCCCTCAGCAGACAACAAGGACAAGGATGGAACTCTTACAGATGATGTGAAAGAGCAGCAGGAAGATGAGGTTTCTGCTTCCTCCGGCACACACTCTGCCTCTCTGCAGCTAGTCAGGCCCCCATCGTCATCCTCATCTTCCTCCTCTATTTCACTTCAACCCGGTGATCCCTCCTCAGTGTCCCCCTCCACTTGCAGCACCTCTGACGCTCCGTCTCAGCCCCTCTGTCCCCACTCGTCCCCACAGGTACCAGCCCACGCTGAGCCCGAGTCCGCCCCACATCCAGACCCAGTGGACAGCCAGGAGTCCTCTGTTGGTCCACCGTCACACTCTCACCAGCAGAGCTGCTTTTGAGGAAGACTTTTTTGTTCCCCCTCCACGCAACATGCACAACACATATGCATGCTCCAACACTTAATCCAAACCTCTGCTTGTGTTTCATCTGTCCAGCTTTTAGTTCTCCTCCTCCCTCATATCCCTTCTGAGAGGAAAACAGAAACAATCTCTTACTGTTTGAACCACGAAAGTTAGTTTTGACAAACTTTGGTACCTTTTTAGACAGTTGTCCTGAAGCAGATATCTAAATGTACCCCAGTTAAACCTTTAGGCACAGGTTTTTTCATACATTTTTTATCTTTTTTTATTATTTTTTTTATTTGAAATTTCACTCAGCAGGGGGAATTCAGTGGTCTCATCTCAGAAATTAGTAATGGTTTTCCATCATATCCATAAAATGTGAAATCTTAAAAACAAACATCATCACAGAGTTTTCAGGTTTACTGTATTTGAGTTATTTTTTTTTTTGTATCATTTCTGTAACCATGCTTTTCATCCCCCTTCTCGTAAAAACCTGCTAGTTTGTCCGTTCTACATTTCGTCATGCAGCCCCTTTTATTATTGTTTCTTTGCTGTACATTTTGTGCCATGACATAAACGGATTATATGTCGAGACCACTAGGATAGACAATGGAAGACGCATGGTTGCATTCAAACTGTGACAAAGTCTTAACATTTCAACAGAAAATGCAGTTTGATGAATATTTCTGTGTTGAGCTGCTGGGGTCGTAGTACTTCTGTGTATTTGTGAATACCAAGCATACTGAATGTTGTCATTTCGAGGCCGATGGCGTGGTCTCTTCAGCGGACTCGCAGAGAATGACTAATTTTTGTACGTTGAGATTTTTTGCTGTCACTGCTTCAGTATTTGAATCAAACTTGTTTGGCTGGTCCCAGCAAAAGGCAAATATTATTCCTCACCGCCAAAGTTTTATATCGCTGTTACAGAGACGTCAGTTTTACACCCCTTTGTTGAACGCCACGCAGTGCAGGTGGTCAATAAGGGGGGGGGGGGGGGGGGGTATTGGCTGCACGTTTTGAACCCTCATGTAAGAATGGAATGTAAATAAGTTCATCACCTTTTTAGTGTTACAACTTCTCATCACAGGAGCCAAAAAGAGCCACTTGCTTTGTTCAGATCCAACATCTTTGTTCTCCTGCAGGCTTGAACAATTCACTCCATGAGATGTTTCTACCAGCAAATCATTTCCCCTTTTTTTTAAGCCCGTAATATGTTCACACACTCCTAAGTTGTGTGTTTTGCAGATAATGCAGTATGGTGGGTAAATGTTCAGTTGAAAGACTAAAATCAGAGAATGCTGAATTATAAGTAGAACTTGCATCCTTTCCACAGAATGTTTTTTTTTTTGGTCAGTGTTCTATAACTTTGCAACAGAGGTTTTTTTTTTCTTATTTTTGTTGTACTTGCACTAACGTCATTTTTACTAGCAATGCTCCAAAGGTGTTCTGTGGCTGTCTGCAACCAAATACCCTCTGATGTTTGTGTAAGAGGAAACAGCCCAATATGTTTGTGTGTAAATGTATAGAAATGTCTCTCTGTACGACTATTATATTCAACAAGAGGAGCGCTGATCTGATGCCATCAGAGTTGGATTTTTGTTTTTGTTTTCTTCCTGGCCGCCTGAGCGGAGACCTGCGGCAACGACCCAAACGCTCTGAGCTGAGATCAGTCTGTGTTCCTGCCTCTCCAGTCTGTGTGAAGTATCTATAAGCTGGTGTGATCACTCCGGTGCCCTCTACTGTTAGGAGTGGGATCAGCTTGGTACTGATGGACTGGAGATGAGTGGAAACCCTCACCAGTATTATTTACTACCATTTATTCTGAATTGTTATATGTTTTGGAAAGCATAGGCTGCAGGGTTTGAAAATGAATACATGTTTAACGTATGATCAAACCTGTCCAATGCTGTTTAAGTTTTTTTTAGGAATGAAATGTAGAGTCTGATGTATTTTGCACATCTTTCTCTGAAAGTTGAATTTTTTTTATTATTATTATTGTCTTCTACATCTTTTGATTTTGGTTTCAAACGAAGCACCTGAAATGTATTCAGAGATCAACGTTTAAATTGTGTTCATTCATTTCTGAGCTGTTTTCCTGTTCTGCGGAAAGAGAACCTGCAAGACAAAGTGTGTGAAGGCAGCTGTACGTGGATCTGCATTGCAGTATTAAATGATAAATAACTGGCACAGGTGCTTGTCAGCTGCTGATTCTGTTTGGATTTACAAGAAGAACTCTTTCAGCCTCCAATATTTGAAACATCAATTATATGGTTATTTATATAAATCATCTCTGATAGCTGTTAATACTTCTTTCTTAAATAAGCAGTATTTCAGTTCATTATTTTAAATATATTTGATAATTTGGCTTCTGATTTTGGAAATCATCAGTGATTATTTACTATTTCAGCTAATTTGCCATCAAATGCATGCAACTCTTATTGAGTTGTAATAGCTGATCATTTTAACTGCTTAAATGGTAAAAAAAAAACTCAATGCCACATTTTTATTTTAAACTATTGCCTTGTTTATTTGGGGCAAAAATACATTTCCTCAATGCTCTACCTTTAAGATATTTGGCTAGATTTAAATAAAAGGAAGTTGTCTAATTTCTAAAAAGCCTTATGTTTAAATTTAATTTCTTTTAAATATGTCATTTGAATTTAAAGTAAATGTTTTTTTTTGTTTTGTTTTTTAGTCCAGCTGATACAAGCAGTGTTTACAGATTTACTGACTGCATTTCCAACACAGCTGCCTCTAACAGAGATATGTAGAGAATAAGGATAATTTTCAGGGTTGCTCTCCCTGATCTTCACCTTTTTTCTTTAAGATGAATTTTTTTTTTGTCTGGTTAGAATCTAAACACACAAATGTGAAACCTGCTCTGAATGCCAGCAGTGTTGAATTAAAATGTCCTCCAGTGGTTTTGGACAGGATGCCTGGCATTAACTTGTTTATTTTATAAAACTGAATGTCAAATAAAATCAAACATCCATTCTGGGAAATCTGTCATCTCTGACTGGGTTCAGTTGTTTAAACGTGTGGAGTACAGCACACGCGATGGGTCAGGAAAAAGATTGTTATGGTGAAGTAAAATGTTTATCAGCTGAGCAAGATCTTTGCCTAAAACTAGCTTTAACGGTGGTAGTCCAACAGTTTGCAAAGCATCTGATGAATGGATTATGGCTACGATGGGTTAAATTTTGAAGTTTGATTAAGATTAAGCCAATCAGCATTAGCCAACACAAAAATGACCCAGGCTGATTTGATTTCGAGCTCTAATTTTATGCAGGAGCTAAGAATCACTCACAAAAGATACTCTGACATCATCACAACCTTATTGTCAAGACATGTTGAAAATAGCTACAGTTTTGTTATTTTTAACATTATGACCTCTTTTCAAACTTCTGACAAATGCTGGGGGGTGACGTACACACTTAAAATTGTTGATACCCCTCATTTAATGAAGAAAAACAATGCTCACAGAAAAACATAGAATCTGACAAAAGTAATAATGAATTTAAAAAATCTATAAAAATGAACAAATGTAAGTCAGACATTGCTTTCCATCCATGTTTCAACAGAATTTCTTTAAAAATAAAAGTCATGAAACAGGCCTGGACAGAAATGATGGTGCCCTTAACTTAATATTTTGTTGCACAACCTTTTCAGGCAGTCACTGCCTGAACCTGTCCGTGAGACTTCTGCAGCTCTCAGCAGGTATGTTGGTCCACTCCTCATAAGCAAACTGCTCCAGTTGTCTCAGGACTGAAGGGAGCCTTTTTCAGACGGCATGTTTCAGCTCCTTCCAAAAATGCTCAACAGGATTTAGGTCAGGGCTCATAGAAGGCCACTTCAGAAGTGTTTTCATAGCCATTCTTGGGTGTTTTTAGCTCTGTTTTGGTCACTATCCTGTTGCAAGACCCAAGGCCGGATTATAATAAGGACATTCAAGCACGAAGAAAGGGAAGGAAAATGGCACAGTTTGTATTACTTGGTAAAATAACATGGGCATAACAAATGCAAAGTACACGTGGGACATGTCCTCCGCACTTCTTGTGTCTGTGGTTCTGTCCCTGCAGAGACACTGACGTGAGTGATGATGATGATGAAGGTGATGCTGGGCAATTACAAATAAAATCTAAAATGTTTATTCAAATCGATATTTTTTTAATCCATTCTAGTCAGTTGTGTGATCTTCATGAAATACATTAATGATTTAAAAGCATCATTTATTATTTTATGTTGGCCAGTATAAAATGAATATTTATATGTGTATTTTAACTTTAATTTGTAAGTAGTAGAAATTGTGGTACCAGAAAGGAATCGGTAGACCTATTTTATTTTAATATACATGCACGTTGATAAAACTGACAAAAGATAAAAATTTTATGTCACCATTGTTTGGCACAGTGTCATTTTATGTTATGAAGGCTGCATGTCAGTCAGTTTGTTATGAGAAGA
>JARVGW010000161.1:7972896-7994960 GCA_031762495.1 Anablepsoides rubrolineatus
TAGATATCCAGAGTTAAAAATAAATCACACTCCATAATTATGTTGACAATAACGCTATTCTGTTTGAATTAGAATTAAAATTTTAAATGTAATAATAATAATAAAGGATAACTCCACCCCAAGGCAAAATAAAAAATAAATGCCTACAGTGCGTAGTGTATTAAACACATTAAGACTATTTTGAATATTGTTATTTTTATTATGTAAAATTGTTTTTTTAATTTGCATTTATTTTCTTTCTTTTTTGTGTGCTTTAAGGTTTTTGTGAAGTTTACCTTAACTGATTTCACATTTTTAACCAGAAAACAGGAGGGAGACAGGCAGAGACAAAAAAAAAAGGCAGCGTTGTAGAGCTGAGAAGCTACAAAAGTGAAAGAGCATCATGAGACAGGAGAGGAGTGAGACAGGAGAGGAGGAGTGTGACAGGGAAAAACAAAAATTACAGATATGGGTGATTAATTTATGTAACGATCTGAATTGTAGTCCTGGACTGGTGGAACCGAGATGAAGAAGCATGTATTTATATAAGCAAACAAGTTACACCACTCTATGTAATGTCGTGGTTTGATGTATACCTGTCTGATTGATAATAGTCCGGGGTGGGGGGGTGGGGACTTAAAGCACGTTGTGCCCAGGGGTCCCTGAAATGATAATCCGGCCCTGGCAATACCCATGTCCTGGGACTGTGATCAAGCGATGGAAAAGTTTGGAAACCCCTGAATTTATAGCATTGTGTGTAATTACTCTATTGTGCCACACGGTGGTAATGTTGTGTCATTTTTAAACAACAAGCCTCTGAAAAGAGAAACATCCCGATACCTGCAGAAACTGCTCCCATTAGCGAATTAATCACTTTATTTTTGTATTTTAAAAAATCCACATTAAACAGCATCTTTTTGCGCGTGCATGTTTGAAACAAATAATTGAAACTTTAATTTTTGTTAGAAGCTGTGATTTATAAAGGTTTGATGATGATGAGATTTAAACTGCTTTTTACATGTTTGATGAGTTTTTTTTTCAACTTGTGATGTTTTGCTTAACACCTCGTTTATTGTTTTGATTTATAAATAATATAAAAACAACTTTGTTAGCCTATATGATGAATGAATGATGATCATCTGAAGAAATAAAAGAATAGGCTGGTGTAAACTGACTAATAATTTTGCACTTTATTTTTTAAACTATATTCACTTTTTTATGGTGCAGTTAAGTTGTGCATGATCAGATATTTTATACAGGCTATCATCATAAAAACAGATAAACTCGGTGTTATCTTTTTTTCTTTCACCTTTACATTATATTTCCCTTCCTGCTGAAAATGCATGCGTCTGAGTCTCCTTTTCTTTTTGGCGCACATAAAGACTTATTCTTCCCAATCAAGGTCACGAGCGTTTTCCCAGCAGCCTTTTGGGAATAAAAGGCTGGAACTGCGCCAGATCTCGACCTGTCAATCATTCTCACACGCAGGCAGCTAAACAACAATAAGAGAAGACTTGTTGACCTTTTTTTCCACCTCAGCCGATCAATACGCAGACTGTTGATTTTTTATTTTATTTTATTTATTTATTTATTTTTACCGTATATACTTCACAAGCATCATCTGTTAGTATTATTGTTTGGATTCCGTTTTGTGTCCTCTCCCCGCGGTGTGATAAATAGTTTCAAATAACAGATGGTGCCAGAGGGAGAGACAAAGCAGGGATATCTGGTTGCAATTATCCTCAATTATGTTCATTGTTATTTTGAGCTAATTATTGTTATTGTCACTTTTGTTTGTGCGTCTCGCGGCGCTAAAAGCGGGCCCCTGTGTGCGTGTGTAAAATGTGTCTGTGTGTGCGCCTGGAAGACAATGAGGAGCAGGAATATGAGAAATGACTTTGATATAAATGATCCTGACCGAACCGACTGGTGGGAAATAAAAGTTGGAGCTGCGGTGTGACTCTAGCTCCACCAGAGGAATTTGGACTGGGCAGAAATAAATATTCTTCATTTGGTTTGATTGATGACTATTTTTATTTATCTATATTTTTTTAAAAATACATTTTTTGATTAGTTTATTTATATATATATATAAACTAATCAAAAAAATCACTCAAACAATCAAATATATATATATATATATATTCTACTGTTTGACAAACTCCTGAAGTAGTGTTTGAGCAGAGACTTTAAAAGTTTGAGGGTTTTACGGGTTTTACGCGCGCAGGAGCAGGAGCTCCAGAGAGAAAAACTTTTCTGAGACATTGTTTTTGTTTTAATGAGCCAGGACTGAGCAGAGAGCCGGACCGGGATGGAGGAAGAGGAGGAGGACAGAGGAGCTCCATGAAGCAGAGCTGATCCACACTCGCCTTTGTTTGGGGGCGTCTTCTCTCTTTACATCCCCTCCCCTCTTTTTCCCTTTTAACACCACTCCCACCGCTTCTCTCTCTCTCTCTCTTTCTCTCTCTCTCTCTCTCTCTTTCTCTCTCTCCCTCTCTCCCCCCCCCCCCTCCCAGGGTGGGAGAAGCCCTGGTTTTCTTCTCAGAGAGGGGGGTCCTTTGGGAAGAGTCGGTTCCCTCAGTGCGCGCGCGGAGCACCGACAGCACCCAGCGCTATAGGTTGGACATCACCGACTCCACAGCACCGTCCCGGACCACAGGGCTGAGGTAGAGGAGGGGAAAGAGTGAAAAGAAGAAGAAAAAAGTGGGAGACAATGATGACATCTGATCCTGGGGCTGGTTGATCTTTTTTTTTTTCCCCTCACCTCTCTGACAACTCAAACTTTGGATTTCAGCGCAGCAGGACTGATCTCGAAGCGCACAGAATCAATCCGCTCCCACCCTTCACTTTAAAATTTAAATATCTGGACACTTTGGATCTTCTTTGATTTTCTGTTTTAGTTTCCTCTCCCCGCTCGGGGTTTAGAGTCGGACGGGAAAAAAAGAGCGCAGATTCTGATTTTAGGAGCGCATCCCGGCTTTACGCGGAGTCCCGGATCCAGAGGAGGACAAGTGCGCAGCTGGGTGGATAAAAACTAAATATTAAAGAAATAAGAGTAAACGAGGTAAAGCCTCGGAGGTTTGTTCATGTTTGGGATTCAGGAGAGCATCCAGAGAAGCGGCAGCAGCCTGAAGGAGGAGCCGCTGGGAGGCATGAACGTCCGGAGCTGGATGCAGGGAGGCGGCGTGCTGGACGCCAACACGGCCGCCCAAAGGTGAGCTCTGCCCGGAGGTGGAAAATAAAAAAACAACAAGAGGCTCTCCGTCCTCCGTCATGTGTGAATAAAATCTATTTAAAGTGCTTTGAAAACGCGAGGATCCCAGAGAAAATCACCTCAGGGTTTAAATAAACACTTTGGAGAATAGTTCAGAATAATTTGATAATTCACTCACAGTTAGGGAGCACGTGCTGGTCCAGATTTTTTTTTAATCAAACCCCTGTAGTTAGGATGTTTTGGAAAACAAATAAATTAAATAAAAATAATCAATTCAGGCTTTTGAGTAAAAATACATGTTATTCTTTTCTGAAGATAAATATGTAATTCAAACAGAAAAGTATATACTTGTATAAAACTAAATTATAAGCCCCCTTTTGCTTGTGTAAATCTCTAATATTAACATAATTGATTTATTTCTCCGCAGGTTTTAGGGATTTTCTTTTTATTTTCTAGAAAATAAATTTCCTTAAAATCTTGTCTTAACGCGCGAGTTTGATAAATCACATCAAATTTATACGAACTGTCTCTCCCTGAAGGCCCCCTGGCGCATTTTGTACCATTCATTAAATTAAAAATAGAATAAAAAATATTATAAATTCTATATTTTAAAAAAAAACACTCCTCTGCTCCTGCCTGTGTGTCCGCAGTGGAGTGGGTCTGGCCCGCGCGCACTTTGAGAAGCAGCCGCCCTCCAACCTGCGCAAGTCCAACTTCTTCCACTTCGTCCTGGCTCTCTACGACCGGCAGGGCCAGCCCGTGGAGATCGAGAGGACCAACTTCGTGGACTTTATCGAGAAAGAGAAGGTGGGTGCAGAGAAAAAAAGAAAATGACAAAAAAGAAAGGAAAAAATAATAAACAGAGTGTTAAATGTGATGAGGCCCGTTGTGCGTAAAATTACGCATTTTTATTATCATTATTATTATTAGGTCTGAAACCGAACCCATCCCTGTAGCCCAAAAACACTCACGTCTGTTTGTTCCTCTGACAATGATTTCCTCCTAACCGTCTTTAATTTACAGCTCAGTTCAACACAAACACTTATTCTGTAAAAACAACAGCGCTCCAACCCCCTCATCAATTATCACACGAGAATGCAGCGGCAGAATCCACTGTAGGATTTATTGGGCCCTCTCCAAACATAACTGCTAATTAGGAATTAAAAAAAATCCTCAATAACGCAACGTTTGGTGGTGAAATTACAAGGCTGCGCTTCTCATTTCATATGTGAACATTTCAGTGAGTTAACTCTACAAGTGCAAGAAGATTTTTATTATTATGAATATTGTTATTATTATTATTTTAAAGAAATAAAATGTGAAAATGATCATAAATCTGAATCAGCAGCTCAGTGTTTGTTGTGTGTGTTAAGGAGACGAGCGGTGAGAAGACCAACAACGGGATTCACTACAGGCTGCAGCTTCTCTACAGTAATGGTGAGTTACGTTTTATTCCCTCAGCTGAGAGGGGTCAGTATGAGCTATGTTGAGTTTTGATGTGGAAAAAAAAAACTGAGAAGGGGAAATGTTGCAGCCAGGGAGCACCAGGCTGCTACAGCTTGTTCATGTCAGGGTTTCATGATACCCATTAGTCAAATTTCAGAGCAGCTGTTGCAGGCCATTTGTTGCAGCTCTGTGTCTTCATCACTGTCACTGTCCCTAAATGAGGCTGTCCCTGCTGGAAGAAAAAAAGAAGGGGCTGGAGATGCAGAAAGCAGGAATACTGCACTGGAGCACCACAAGGCCTTCACTTGTTGATATTTTAAATGATGAATGTTTAAACCCTGCAGATGATGAGCCTCCTTTTAATTCCAGTTATAACCCTTATTGTTTCACAACTTGAGCAAACTCATACAGTGTAAAAACTGAGACAAGACAGTTTTTGCTCCAAATTTTTAATTATATTTCAAGAGCTTTTATTTACAAAATGTAAGGTTTATTTATAACCTAAATTAATTCTTGACAGAAGTGTTTTCAGATTTGATATGAGCTCAGTGGACTGCTCCCTTTTAAAAAGGATGAAGAAAAAAGCATATTTTTACAGTAAATTGTTGCATTTGATATCCTTTTTAGGTTCTGATTAGAGGGAATAAAATCAACAAAAAAGGGCAAAATTAAAAGTTGGTAAAATTGTTGGGTCACTACAATCTCAGTTAAACCTGTTGCTAAAAACTGCTTGAATTAATCCTTTCTTGCTAATTAAATTTGACTTAATGTTTATTTTTTGTCTTGTTTATTTACTGTAAGTTGCTCATTTTCCTTCTTCCTCTGGATCCCAACAGGCATCAGAACGGAGCAGGATTTCTATGTCCGACTCATAGACTCCATGACTAAACAGGTAGACACCCACGCACACACACACACACACACACACGCACACACACACACACTGACAGAAGCCTGTCACCTTTCCTGTTACCTCCATGACAATGAGCTGCTCCACTGATCCACCAACCTCCTCTTCCTCCTGCATGTACTGTAGCATTACACACACAGAGATGAGCGTTTATGTGTGTGTGATATGTGGGTGGGGGCGCAGACACACACACACACACTCATGGCTGCAGGCGTTGTTGCCTGTGCTTCTCTTGCTGTGATTAGAACGAGGAGGCGGCGAGCGGGTGTTGAGGAGCAGCCTAACTCTGAAGTGGCACCTCTCTGTGATTCTTTCTGGAGTGGGAAACATTTTCTGATCACATTCAAATTTGTTCCTAATCTTGTTTTTGGTTTTTGTTTTTATTTATGAGAGACAGAAAAGAGTGCCAGGGAAGAGTTAGGACAAAGAAAGTTTTTCACTGCTGTTGCCTCAGGTAATCAGTTCGTTTTTTAGTCTAATTTAGATTTTTTCTTTTTGCGGAGAGTGTGTGTTCATGTGTGACGGGGTGTGAGGAGCCAAGGACCCACACTACTCGCTGAACACTCACTAATATGACTCCAACCCGGCTCTGAGAGGCTCACATTACTGCCGCCACACTGCACCACATACTGTGTGTGTTTGTGTACGGCAGACCTGTGGGACCACATGGCTCCACACTGTTTAACTTCAGCTCTTTACACAGTTAGGCAAGTTTCACACACACTCAGAAATATCAAACAAAACAACTTGTGGTTATATTGGGCCTATAGGTACATTTAAATATGGCTCAGTTGAGTGTGTGCGCTCAGATTTATGAACAGATCAGGTTAAAAAAAACGGGCAGAGCTGAGGTTGCTGCTAGAGATAAGGTGAGGACTGAGTTTAGGTTGAGGGGATTGTTTGGAGCTTTGGAAGTGGGTTTCTGATTAAAGGTTATAAACAATTAATATATGTTGTATAGCTTTTTGATCAGCTTTGGAGAAACTGAGTTCAATTGGAATTCGACTGAAGAATAACAGCTAATCTAAAGTGTAAAAATGTAATTTTAGACCAACTTTATTTGCAAAAATAGTATTACAGTTCATGTAACTTCAATTTTATACATTTTTGCATGACCATCATTTTCACATGACAGAAACATTACAACATTCCTGCTGGAAGTGCCTCAGGTTCCTATGAGGGGGCTATGCTACGCTAGCTGCTATGTGTAGATATTATTTTTGCTTTAGACTTGCTTTAGGATGGCAGCAATCCATTTTAGTCTTTACCTCACTACAATTAGCTTTTAGCTCATCAGTCTGTTACAATTAAACAAACTGAGGCTGTTCAAACAGCCATCTACAACAGGTAAGATACTTATTGCACCTAAACCTTCCAAGGAACTCCTCTTTTAAAGCTCTGAAGTTTCACTTTAAGGTTTGGCTGCACAATGAATGTGAGTCAATGCAATGCCCTAATAAGGATGTGTGTGTGTTGATGTGTGTGTGTGTGTGTGTGTGTGATTCCCAGCATTAGGGGAATGGAACATTAACAGGTGGTCGAACCAAAACAGCCGTGCGGTTTGGCTTTGTTGGTCAGTGATGTCATGGCCGCTGTCTTTCTAACCTCACACACTGGTTTCTGTTCATTGTTGTCCTGCCAAACAGGAAAAGTGAAGCCGCCCTCTGCACCGCTGTCAATGAGTCTCATCCTAGAGCTGAAGATAAAAAAAATTAATTTCATTCAGTAAAATTCACAACAAAATTTGTTCCTTTCCATCACAATTTAGAAAATGTCTTTGAAATAGCAGGGAACAAACATGATATTATTGTTAAATTATTGTTTTGTCTCAAAACTGCATGGCTTTTGGTAAAAAAGGGAAGTAGCTATTTAGACAAGAATTTTATTTTACTTTACAAGCAGCTGACATGACAATAAAGCCACACACTCACTGCTTTCAAATACTAATTAACCAATCAGATGTTGTATTTTTTACAAAACAAAGAAGAAAAACTCACAACAAACTGGCTGTTTCAATTTGGGTTAAGCTCAAAAATCCAGAACATTCATTGAATATGTGTTTCATCAGCTTTTGACAAACTGAATCTCCCAGAGGAGCATCAGAAATGAAACACCAGCAGCTTCTCACGGTGAGATCAGTTTAGTCGCGGCTGCTTTCACAAAGACGGTCTGTTAATCTCGACAGTCTAGACACGGCTGCAGCAGTAGCATTCTTTAAAGACCGCTAAGGTCCAGAAATAGAAGAAGATAAGAGAGGATGGGGGCAAAACAGTTGCAGTGAAGTATAACACGCTCGCCGCCACGCTGGATAAACTGCATGGAGCACAAGGGATTTAAATGCTAAAGACAAGTGCTGGAAATGTTTCTCTCAGAATGTGGAGCGTAATAAAAAAAAACTGGAAGATAACTTACTGATTCAGGAAGTCTGAAGGCAGAGAGCTGTAGTGAAACTGGAACAAGAGGACAAGCAGGTGGTCTGGAAGTGACTTGTTGTCTGATGGCTGACTCAACGAACTCACTCTTGTTTTGCTGTTTTTGCTATCCAGCTTTGTTGTGCTATTAGTTCATACATAAAAAACATTCAGCTCATTCAAGAGATGGGTGCTATGAGTTTTGTAACATTATTATGTTTGTATCATTTTTTAATCATGTAAAGCACTTTGTACCACCTTGCTGCTGAAAAGTGCTATATAAATAAATGTTACCTTACCTCATACCTAGTTCCTTTATAAGCATTTGTCTCATTGAAACCTGCTTCAGCATTTCTGCTTGCTCTATTTTTATCTCTTATACTCTTTGTTTGAATTTAGCTGCTTTTAGCTTTTAGCAAGCCTTTTGGTGTGCTTTAGCTTTTGGCTGTTTTTAGCTTTTAGTTAGCTTTAGATTCTTTTAGACTTTGAGATAGTATTTTTGCTACTCTTAGCCAGCAAGCCTTTTTATGTTTTTATTTTTTTTTAGCTGTTTTACTATTTTTAGCTTCTATTTTTGATACTTTTATCTCTTTTAAAACATTTTGTTTTTAGATAGTCTTTTGATATTTTTAGCTTTTAGCTATCCTTTTGTGTTTTTTAGCTTTTAGATGTTTTTCAATTTTTAGCTTTTAATTGACCTTTGATACTTTTAGACAGCCTTTTGCTACTTTTAGCAAATAGTTAGCATGTTATTAGTTTAAGCTTTTAGCTAAACTTTAGCTAATTTTAGCTTCTAGTTAGACTTAATAGTTTTAATTGCATTTACACTTGTAGCTTTGTGCTAAATTCAGCAGTTACCTATCAACAGTGTTACCTGCCGTTTACCTTTTAATTGCTTGTGTTTTGCTTCTTCTAATTAACTTGGTCAAATGTATATTTGATGCCTCTGTATTGAACATATGGATGTTTTATCATCACAAAAACTAATAGATGGTGATTTAAAAAGATACATTTTAACTTTCAGTGTTTTGAATTTAAAATCTTTATGAGTCAGGTGGAGTTTTGCTCATCTGTCTTGTTTCTGTGGTTCATCTGAATGTGGAAAGTAAAGTAACATTTGGCACTGATACCAGTTTCTGTAATTGCTCTATTTTATTGCTGCTTTGTGTTTGTGCTAAGAGTGAGCACTAATTGTGTTAAGTGGAGGACACGAGCATGTCCTGGTCCTCAGAAGCATCATTGATCACTTCTCTCTGTCCTGGAGAATAAAGTGTCTGTCACTGTGGCCCTGCTGGATCACTTTTAGCTCACAAGTCAAACTGACACTAACGCAGGAGGAAGTGTGTTCCCTGCTCGACGGCTCCTTGTTTACATGCCGCACATGTCACGTTGCTTCAAAGGCGCAGGAGAGAGCTGCAAAGATACGGCGTGAAAGGCCCGGTGAGGCAGAGGAGGAGACAGAGGTGGAGAAAGCAGATGAAAGACAAGGAGAAAGTGACAGAGATGACAAGAACATGGGCAAGAACCTGTCATAGAGGGGAGCTCAGATATTATATGCAAATTATTTTTAGTGTTGTCAGAGGTTGTTTTTTTTCCATTAGAAGATCTAGATCTCTGTAGTTACCAAGCAGGACAAATTTACTAGGAAGTCATTCTTTGAAGATTCAGCTGTGTTTGAGCCCCTTAGAGTAAAAGGCAGCACTTCTCCTGAAGTCCAAACAAAATGGAAACAGATTAAAGATTGTAGGCAAAGATCAACATGTGTCACTGTGGAAAACACAAAACATGTCTATAATGCTGCCAATTTTACAAATATTAAGGTTGAGTGGCAGTAGCTGACAGTTGACAACACAGAATCTGAGCTGTAATAAATCATGCAGGATCTCAGTACAACAACAGATCAGTTGTAGAACTTACTCCTGCATGGCCCCCATAAGATAACTTGGATAGCTGCAGCATTAATGTAATGTAGAGCAGCAGTCTGGGGGCCACGTTTGCGTTCATTTTGCGTTCATTTTCAAGGTTTCAAGGTTACTAAAAGGATTTTAGTATAAAAATACAGTATGTCATGAATAGAGGTGAAGAGCGTTCTTTTGAGGAATGTTAGGCCTATATTTTATTTGTTTTTCAGCACAATGTACAAGTCACGAATTTACTGGATGAATAGAAGCATTGAGACCCATTAAAAAGTAATGTTTACTTAAGTGTTAAAGGCAACGGTTCAAAAGTTGATAATATTTCTTAAAGAAACTGGTGATTTTACAGTTCAGACATGTTTTTAAAACTTGGGTGTTTGGTCACCTTCAGCTGTGTGTCAACATTTTAGCTTTGCCCGAGGTCATTTAAAGTGTTTTCATTCTGGATCACGGTTTGTTGTGTTTTCTGGATCAAGTCAGTGTTTTTGGAAATGTCGGCCTAATGTTAGCTGAGCCTGCACGTTGTTCCAGTTCCTGCTTTAAGCTTGTGTTATTTTTGTTTCATGTTACACATCATACTAGCGCTGCCCGAGTGTTCACGTCTCTCCCTCTCCAACCCCCCGGGGGGTCCTGGACCACCAAGAGCTGTTCAGGCACTGTTTATGTGTCGATACGTTTTCAGCAGGCGTTGGGTGGGGTGGGGGGGCTGCATGCGTGGAAAATTATAACTGACAAGAGCCGCGGGTTCCGAAACACATGGGGTCTCCAGTTCCAGAAAACACAGAAGGTCCCAGAGACGGGGTGCCATTAGAATGAAAAGCTTTAGGCTACGCAAACGTGGCCCCCAGACTGCTGCTCTACATTACATTAATGCTGCAGCTATCCAAGTTATCTTATGGGGGCCATGCAGGAGTAGGTTCTACAAATGAGGGACTCATGCTGGAGCTCCATCAGGATCATGCAGGCCTGGGGGGCCCTTACAGGACAGCCCTGTCTCTTATAACGTTTGTGCAAAACACCCTTTTTCTCCTGGTGTACATATATGAAGCTTCACTCAGCTTTATAGTTTTTATATTATTTAGAGTTGGTTTTTAATAAATCCAAAATAATAACTTATCATCATGGTGTCACTAATAATTTGAGTTGTGACTCTAAAATAATCAACAACACAATGATATAGGCTTTAGAAGATGTAAAACAAAAAAAAAGGCAGGTTTTAGTTCTGCTCGGTGAGCTGAGGGAAGATGTTCAGCTACTACTACATCAACTCAGAGTTAGAGCTAGAGAGGCTTTTTTGCAAGGGGCGTCCATGGTGTTTTTTAAGGGGGCATAAACAAATAAAGAAAAGCCCTCTGGATTTGAAAATTCAAGATGGTCACATCACCTAATTCCAAATGGCTTTAATTCAGCAGTTCTAAGAAATACTGAGCTGAAAATTTGGGATTATAGCATAAAATTATCTAAAAACCATCCTGAATGCTAGTCACAACTTATAATTCAATTAGTTTTAAACATACAAAGCTGAATAATAGTGTAGAATTAGCCAAAAATAATCTAAATGCTAATCAAAAGTTCAAATGGCCACAACAGCTTTAAATAGTTAAAATTCAGTCTTATTGAGATGAAATTAGTTGTGGAGCAGTTAAGAATGATCACATGTTGATTGCCATGCTAACCACAAATTACCTAACCACTAACGCTAATTCTAATTTTACAAAGGGCTACAATTCAGCCATTTTTAAACATACACAGCTGAAAATGTATACAGTACAGTGGTATCAGAAAAAAACTTTACACAAAATCTAAATGCAAATACAAAATCCAAGATCCCCACCCATCCGTCAATTATTTGGGGGTGGCACCTGGGGTGGCAAATGCCAGGAGTGACACTTGCCACCCTAGCCATCCCTCTAGTTCCACCCCTGCACCAAAGACTAAGCAATAATTACTTCCAAGAGTTTTTAATGTGTATTATATTAGCGCTCGGTGTGTATGCTGAGGATCTGTCTCAGCTACTACATCAAATCCTAGCTCAATATCTGTGAAATTGACTGAGTCATACTCATGATTTGTTTGCTAAAGTTGATTAGCTGTGGCAGACATCTTGAATCAAACTGGAGTTGATCAGTTTTTGTTGTACATCCTGTGATTTAGTTCTGAATGTTTCTGTGGTTCACAAGATGTTTTGCCAACATAGACACAGACAAGTACATGTCCATCACCTTTCATAGCAGCTGCTGTTTCATAAGGCCTTCGTATAGAGTTACATTGTTAGGAGCTATTAAGTTCTCACCACAGGAACTTAACCAACTAAATTTTACCTGATGGCATAAGAAAAATCTGACTTTGAGCTGAAGATTAATACAAAGGATGGAGAAACTTTTTGGCTGTTTCTTGAGAAAAGTGAGCTTGTCACTCAGGGAGCCTCTCTGCAGCTCAGAATGACAGATCAAACAGACTGGAATAGACCAAAGAGAGACATGGCGCACGCTCAGATTGATGGTTAGCTTAGTGGAGTATGACTTTATGCCGGAGCTTTACTCTGAGCTTCCTTACACAACCAAGAGCGCTGCATAATGGAAGTAGTTGACACCTCAGCTGGGGTGGATTTTCAGCAAGCAGAAAGTGTGGCCATTATGAGTACACAGCCTAATTTTCTGTCAGACTGCTCAGCATGTCAGCTGATGGGATTGTTTTTAAGCTCTAAAACAAGCTGTGCGTTTGTTTGAGTGCGAAGGCGGGTAACAGACGGCCTGTGTCAAGACAGAGGGTGTGAGCGTGTTAAGGTGTTAGCAACGAGCAGCATGCTCTTTGACGTGAAGTGGGAAACTAACCTGTTAACCTCAGCAACACTTTTCCTCTCTTCCTGTTCTCACAAGAGTCGGGGGAAATGTGTGCAACAAGAACAGCTATAGAATAAAACTAAATGTGTTTTTCAAACTGTTATCATCACTTCACACTAGTTTGGTGGATGCAGAATACAGTGTGCTGGCTGAAATGTAAATCTGTTTTTATGCACGCATGCAGCAGTGCAGACAGAGGCTGGTATGTTCTAACAAATCTGAGTGAAAATGGAGATTTCTCACCTGTGAGGTTATTTCACCAAGGATGCAAAGTTTTGTTTTATTATTATTTCTTTTTTCAAATAGTGGCGTCCTGATACATTTTACATTCAAAACACAAAAATGATACTTTTACTTCTTTACTTTAAAATTTAACACCTTGTTACACTTTACAAATGTAAATATGGCTGTAACTCATCATGAAAAGAGTGGTTTGTGCACTCTAAAAATGAAGTGTTAAATTTACTTAAGTTATGTTAACTGGTTCCCTAAACCATGTTAATGTAAAGCAATTTACTCAATTCGATTTAGTGGAACCAGTTTGGTTAAGTAAATGCAACACTTCTTTTGTTAGAGTGTGTGTAAATATACCTTTATTTTCCCGAACATTGTAAGCAATTTTAAGCCTTTTACTTAAGTACTTTTTGTATTAGTGAAGTTAATTTTAACCAAAGTCATTGTCTGTTAGGATATTTTTACTTTTATTTATGTCTTTCAAGTACTTCATATACCTTCTGAATAGAACCTAAACACCACGTCACTTGAAATGTAAACTGTAACACATTCAATGATGTATACCAGTATCCCGATATCAATATCAGTATTGGTAATGTTTTCGGGTATCAGGACATTTTGTACAAGTATGAACAGTTTTAAGTGGACTTTCAGAGTTTGATGAAAATGCACTAAAAACCTTTTATTTTATTTTCCTCTGTCTCTCTTTTAGCCAATCGTGTATGAAGGCCAAGATAAAAACCCAGAGATGTGCCGGGTGCTGCTGACACATGAGATCATGTGCAGGTAAAACATGACTCCCCACCTCTACATCTTCTGCAGAATCCTCCTTGTCCAAGGTGGAGATGTTTGAGATTCAGTTTTTAGTGTATAGACTTGACAAACAAGAGTTTTGGGGGAATAATGAGTCAAAGTCAGACACATCATTACTTTGTTCAGATGGTTTTGGACTCGAAACCACAACAAGAGGTTTTTTATCTTATCTGTAAAAAAAAATATGTCCTAGTTCTATCATCATTAATCTTGACTCACGTCTTAAAAAGATTAATTAATAAAAAAAAAAAAAAGGTAAATGATGCTGAAATAAAACAAGCAGCAGTTTTCAAGTTGTATACCTATCATTGTTCAGGATCCTAAACAATATCTTTGTTTTTGACCTGTTAATTTTAACTTTATTGCCTACCAATTTCAGTGTTTCTATTTTATTTTATTCTACTTTTCTAGACTATTTAGATAAAGATATGTTTTTAAATAGATAGGGAAAAATATATATTTGTTTGAAAACATATCCAGAGTAATTTGTTTCTCTGCTTTCACCTTGCTAAAACATTTATTTATTTATTTATTTATTTATTTATTTATTTATTTATTTATTTATGTTTCATTGTATTGGTCAGCTTTCCACTCAGGAATCTACAGTTTTACACTCCAGCTTGCAGGTGGCGATAATGCGCTGGTTTGTCAACTGACTAATAAAAACTCAAGAGGAAGAAAAGGTTGTTTTTTGAGATTTAATGCATTTTTTGTCATTTTGAGTGAGGTTAACGTCAAACAGTACTTCCTTAAGAGTCCATGTTGTTTTTCTTCTTCTGTGGTTTAGACTGTTGTGTTTAAATACATGATAAATATTTAGCCCCTTTCTGTCAAACCAGGATACTCAAAGCATTTCACATTACAATCTGTGTCCTCATTTATACATTCACACATACATTCAGCAAAGCAAAGCTAATACAGATAAATCATTCTATAGAGATCAGTGCTTTAAACACACTCATACACTGATGGGACACCCACCAGGGACAGTGGGGTTTCCATGTTGTGCCCAAGATACTTCGACACATGATCGAATAGCGGTGGAATTGAACTGCCAACTCTCTCATTAGAGGAACAACTCTCCTATCATCCACAGCCGCCCTGTGTGAGCAACAATCACAAAATCCTCAGCCGAGAGACTCTAGCCTGCAGGTACAGATGACGAAAATGACATCACATAAGTTTTGCAGCTGAGCATACGCAGAACCGTGAATTAGGCCTCAATTTGCGAAAAACTAATCTTTCTTATTGTGTCACCCTCATTAAACCCCTCGTCCCCCTCACAAACTCCCACACACACACTCTGGGTCACATACAAATGAAGCCAGATATGTTGAGGAACATTAGTTTGGGCTCTCGTGGTTGTTGCTTTAATTATAACCTAAAGATGAATTTCTTCTAAAGTAGGTTGGAAGGAAAGAAGACTATTTATAGAAGCATTTTACCATCCTATCCCATACAATAGACGGTGTGTGCGTGTGGAAACATGAGCAGTATGTGTGTGTATGTGTGTCTGTATGACGCCTGGTTAATTAGGACACAGAGAAACTCATTAGTCAATCTGAACCCTTCTGTTGTTCTGTGGCTAACAAATGGGGCTCCTTCTTCAATCTGACTATAAAATATAAGCAAAGACTAACACACACACACACACGCATATATAAAAACACAAAGATGTATGCATATGCATGCACAGGCCTGCAGAGCACAGTTATAAAAATTCAAATTTAGCACATGAATTAAGTTGTTCCTATTCCTTGACCTTGTCACCGAACGATTTTTAACTATAACAATATAAATTGGGGTTCATCTATATGCGCAAGCAGGGATTTCAGTGGCAAAATCATAATATTTTATTCTATACCTTACTGAATATTCCTGCGACTGCTTAGCTGCAGGGCCTAATGAAATATTGATGAAAATTCTGCAGTGATTTACCAGGAATTTAGAAATAAACTGCATTTGGCAACATATTTTACTCTAACATATTGTTGTTCATCACGCAGAGAATAAATCTGTGGGCACAGATTTAGCACACATGAATCTTGAGCAATACCCCGGTCTCCACGCTGCCCGGTGGCAGGCGAACAGGATTATTCCATTTGTTCTTCTGAGGGAGCGGCGGCACAGAGAGGAGGACCTCTTTTATCAACGTAAACACAAGTTTTCCTTCAGCAGCAGCTGAGGTCAAAGTAACGGCTGTTGTGTCAACTTCTTACATGCTGATCCTGCAACCAGATCTTCAAACAACGCTGAGCGTGCGCTCGCACCAAAAACCTCAAGGTGTCCATTAATCAGTGCGACTCGTTGTCACGGTGGGCAGTTAGCCACATGTTTTGGGGCCAATCGGCCATCTCACAGAACTGGTTGAAGCTTTGGCAGAAAACATGAAAGGTTGTTTTTTTTCCTCAAAAAAACAACAGCATTTTACACCATATATAAAAATATATATAGTCATCAAATTATTAATGTTGCAAAAGACAGCTTGGTCTTTCACTGGCCTTGATGTCTAAACCCAGTTTAAAATATTATGATGCAAAAATAAACAGACATTGATGTGAGGACAGGATAATAGGAGATGAGTCAAAAAATATTCATAACAAATTCATTTGGTGCAGCTGATATCATCAATACAATATTTAGGAATAATATCTGTGCAGTTGCATGTTTTTTCTAATATTGTGCAGCTCTTGTGCAATTTTTGAGGAAAGGTTTGCCTAATTTAACAGAACCACTTTCTGCACACCTCATTAAAACATCTAATAGCTACAGAGTTCAACAGCAGAATACATGATTTTATAATAAAGGATCAAAAATATATAATCCAGTTCTTTCTTTACACATAATGTTTATCTTCCATCATCATTCAATGGTGTTAACACAGTGTTTAAAAAAACACTGGAAGTTATTACCCAACATTAGAATGCAGGGTATGGGATTTTGTCTCACATTGTTCTAATTTTCTGCATTTTTACACTTGTGATCAGGGCCGGCCCGAGCCAATTTGGCGCCCAAGATTTCAGGTGGAGCCCCTTGTGTGGTTTTCTAAATTTTACTGCCAATTTATACACATTCACCTACCAAATTAAATAGTTTTGTCTTAATGTTATTTTTTTATCTTTAGAAACCAGGTTGTATAAATAAAATAATGAACAATGTGATTCATTTAAAACAGAATACCAGAGGTCTGTCTCATATCTGCTAATATCTGCTGACAGCAACGAGGAACATCTGGTCATGTTAACGAGCAGCTGTGGACTGAAGCAGTTCTAGGAGAGTCCAGGAGTATACTCCATTAGAAGATTTTGTAAAAAATCTACTCAAATTCATGAAATTAACACCCATTTTAAGTGCTTTTGACTAAATTCTTAGAATCATTAAAATTACATAAAATCAGTATTTTATAGAACACTGAAAACCTGACTTTATTCTAAACTTAATTTGAGATCATAAATGCAACTTCCATTATCCTTATTTTTTCTGTTTACACACTGAGCATCAGTAGCTAGTCTTGACTTCATCATATTTATCATGAAATATATTTTACACCCATTTTAACCTAACAAAGCAGGCTGATAAACCCACAGAACCTTCATAAACCTGAGTAACCACTCTACAGACTAAATCAACTATACTCTAATATAAAGTTATAAAATGTTTTCTTTTTTCAGCCCCCATTTGTGGTGCTCCGTAGATGGACGATGCCCTTAGCATTTGCCTACACTGCCTATGCCTATTTGTGATTTGTTTTTACTGCTGCAACCAGAGAAGTTTGAGTTAGAAATCTGAAATAAACTGCTGAGGTGTTGCTGCCTTATTAGCTCCTATTTATATTCATAGACACAAAAAAGACAAAAAAATTCCACTTACGAGGCAAAAACCTTTTGGCATCTTTACAAATATGTAATAAAAATGTTGCAATGTACAATTCATCAATTTGACACTTGTTTTTTTGTATAAAACAGTTGAAATACAATCATAAGAAGACTATACTTTTAAAATATGAAAGTAGTTGATTAAGAATCCAAAGCAATAGAAGTACTACATTAATCCCCTTGTTTTCCTTTCCACCATCTCTCCATTCCTACCATAAACATATCACTTAATCTCTGTTCTTCATCTGCCCCATCCACCCCTCCCTCCTTAGCTTCTCTCCGTTTGCTCATTTCCTTATCTCTCCGCTTGTGTTCATCTCTGAACTTCTCACTGATGCTGCGCTGTTCTCCGAAGGTTTTCCGCTCGGTGACCCAGTTCACAGCACAGCAAAAGGCAAAAGAGACAGCGAGAGCTGAAAGAGCGGTGGATGGAAGCAGATAGTGGAGACAATGAGTAAGGTGTAACGTGTCAGTCCTTTTCTTTCCACCTCTGCCATCTGTGACAGTCAGGAACCTGAGACGGCTCCCCCTTCATCTTCTTCCCACCCAAACTCCTTTTTCTCCTTCTCGTCCTCCCTCCCTCCTCCCTTCCTTTTATACTCTTACCCTTTCACTCTTTTATTGCCCCCCTCCCTCCAGGCATTATCCTCCTCCCTCCTATACTTCCACCTTTATTCATAATTGATGCACTCAAAAGAAAGCCCCATTGACACTTGTAGTACATACGTGTGAGATTTTGTGAGCTTGCCAGTTTTGCTCACGTGCAACTTGTTTCCCACCCACCTCGCCTTGGAGCTTACCTCCATCTCACCTGTTTCGCAACATATGTTGTGTATTGATTTTTTTTTAATGCAGGGCCTTTATTTCTCTCAAACCCAATTTGAGTATTTAAAATTGATTTTAATAATAATAATGTTGTTTAATTAAAGCTCTAAATGATGTTTCTTTTGACAGTTTTCAAAAGAATTGAAAAAAAAAATTCAAAGCTGATTTATTGTTTGACATCAGTGAATTACAATTGTCACAATAACACTTTTACTGCAGGGTTGCCTGTGGCATAGGCAGTGTAGGCAAATGCTAAAGGCTCCAACTATAAAGTGTGCTACAAATGCGGGGTAAAAAAACATTTTATAACTTTTTATCAAAGTATAGTTGGTTTAGTATGTACAATAGTCACTGGTTACTCAGGTTTATGAAGGTAACATGCTCATGTTAATAGAAAACAAAATAAGGATAACAGAAGTTTCAATTGTAATGTCAGATAAAGTTGGATTTTGAGTATTAAGGCATTCTATGTTGTTTTATTGAGCCCAATAATTTAGTAAAATGTTTTTATATAGGCTGTAGAAAGGATCGTTTGGAGAAGATCTTTTACTAATTTTTCCAGGGGAGCATATTGAACCTCCCCTAGAATTACTTTACTCCACAGCTGCTCGTTAACATGACCAGGTGTTCCTCATTGATGTCAGCAGATGTGGGCAGGTATGAGGAAGATTTCTGGTATTCTGTTTCAAATTAATTTTAATGTTATCCATTTTAATTGGACAACCTGGGTTCTGATGAAAACAAATAATATCAAAGATAAAACTATGGTATGTGGATGTATGTGAATTAGCAGTGAGGTTTAAAAAACTGCAAAAAGGGTCCCACCTGAAATCTTGCCAAGGGCACTACATTGACTAGGGCCGGCCCTGTTTATGTGGATGTAAAGTGACTTACTAATGTTGAATTCTTTGCTGTTGACCCTTTTCTTATGTTTTTCTCTGTTTATCTGGATTTGACCATTATTTTATTTGAAGAACACAAACATCTTGACGTGTGATTATTTTAAAGCAGACAAAGTTTGGTTGGTATATCTGCCTCCGCCCAGAGACAAAAGATGAAAACTAGCTTGTAGCTATTTCTGGTCTGTGCAATAAATTAATTGTGCAATGTCCCTGTTAACTAAACTAATGAATAAATATTTTTTTCCCAGCACTGATGGCATGAGAAAAACACAAAAATAGCAACAAAGAGAACTTTTGGAACCAAAGATAAACATATATGTGTTGTTGGAGAAAGCTTGAACACTTAGAGACACCAGTGGCCTGTAAACTGAGCACACAAAAAGAGCTGAAATACAAAGCTAAAATCTTTTCAGCACATCCAAACCATTAATAGTTTCATTTGCCAACATCGTTGGTGATGTAGCTCTTGAACAATTTACCATGAATATGCTTTATGAAGATGCAGCGTAGCTCATAGCCTGCTGGCTAGTTCCTCCAACATGGAGCATATTTCTTTGAAGCATCGCTGTGCATTCACTTTCTGTGTCACACAAAGCCTATTTTTAACTCTCAGAGTTGATCCGCTCGACAGACTCCTCGAAACTCCTGTTGGCCTGTTTTATCCACTGATCTGATCAAATGTGAATTTGGTAACAACCTCTCTGTCGGTTCCATCAAAGTGCATTATGTGCTGTAAAAAGATCCAGTTTAAACATTTAACTTCCTAAAACTGAACTACCAAACTCCAGCATCAAGTCTACCTTATCCAGATGTATCAGCTTCACAATTAAAGTAGATGTTTGCACAGTCTCTCCCTCCCCTACAGGGGTGTCATCCTGGATAGCACATTTGACTCTCATGTCAATAACATTACTCTGCATTTTCTCATCTTCAAAACATCACCGTATCTCATGCTCCCATCAGTACAGCCATCCTTATCAATGCACTTACCACCTCTCAGTTAGGTTACTGTAACTCCCTCCTTTCAGGTCAGGTCTTCTGGGATCATCACAAGAGCCACTTCCATTACCCCTATCCTTAAACATCTTCATTGGTTACCCATAAAATACTGCGTTGACTTCAAAATTCTTCTACTAACTTTCAAAGGTCTCAATAACTTTCTTACCTCACAGATCTCTGTTATTACACACCTTCTCTGTCCTCATTTAAATCCAACCTCAAAACTCACTTTTTCAAACTTGATTATTCTGTTTAATGTCATTACCTGATGTATCATTAATTGTGTTTGACTTTATTGCTATCTGCCTTTTATTGTTTTATAGTTTATCTTTTACTGTTCTGTGATCCTGAGTGACTTGAAAGGTGCCTTCAAATAATAATAATAATAATAATTTGGAACTTTCTGATGATGCAGTGAATACTCTGTACATCAAGCTGACTTTTCCCTGTGTGTTCTTCTTTAACTCTCTCTTTCTTAGTCGGTGCTGTGACAAGAAGAGCTGTGGAAACCGTAATGAGACACCCTCAGACCCCGTTATCATCGACAGGTACTGACTTTCCCTTTGCTCGTTTCTTTTTCTCTTCCGCACACACACACACACACACTCACACACATGCTCTGATCAGCCCTGAATGCCAGTTTGGGATGAGATGTTTGTGTGTTTAGACGATTTATTGTCTCTACTAAAATTGGCGGTCTTTAGCATGAATCAGTAGCTTCTAATGTGCTGCAGAGCAAAACTTTTGTGGATCAAGCTTTGCATTTAAACAGCACGATTCATCAGCATTTAAAAGCCTGTACATGTGCAGGTGCAGTTTATAGGTAGGTATAGATTTGTGAAGCAGCACTGTTGCAGCCTCAAATATAACACATAAACATATGTTCCTGAGTGAAGAAACAGTGATCATAAAGGTGAAAATTTAATGCAAAAAGATGCTAAAACTGTCTGTTGTTCTCCTCCTGTGAATTTGTCTGTGTGTCAAAAAGGACGACTGAAGTTATCCTTTCTTTCTCCCAAAACCTCCTTCTGTCTCTCTTAGAGCAGAACAGAAAAATGGGTCACAAAAAAATTAAAAAAAAAAGTGACAGAAAAAAGATCCAACCTCATTTTAATCTGATGTTTTGGAGATAAGTTTTTTTTTAAACCCTGCATGTACATTTCTGTCTTTGCTCATCTGGTTGTGTTTGTGTCATTGCACATGAATTTAAGTGAAATATTCCTATAACCTAAAGTACATTATTTTTTTAAAAAACCACGTTAATATCCACAGACATAACACACCTCAACTGACTATCCAATTAATTCAAATACTGAATGGAAACAACATGAGATGCAGACATAGAAATTAAATATTTTGACTTCTAACAATTTAAATATGTATTTTAAACAGATTTTTAAGGCTTTTAAATCACTCACATGCCAACAGTGTGTTAAATAATGGGATATATTGTTTATTTTTTAAAAGTGGCTGTGTGGAGTATCCTATGAGCACTCAGTATCTTACCTGCAGCAGATAGTAATCAAGCTCATCCCAGGTTTAAGTTCAAGAGTAAATTTCCACCATTTAAAACAACTTAAACCTAAAGCTTTCCAAGCAGTTTGATTGAACATTATAATAGTATTTAAACACATTATAATGGTGTTTAAACACATCTTAATGGGATTTAAACATATTATAATAGTATTTAAAGACAT
>JARVGW010000161.1:7995060-8007374 GCA_031762495.1 Anablepsoides rubrolineatus
TATTTAAACACATTATAATGGTGTTTAAACACATCTTAATGGGATTTAAACATATTATAATAGTATTTAAAGACATTATAATAGTATTTAAAGACATTATAATAGTATTTAAACACATTATAATGGTGTTTAAACACATCTTAATGGGATTTAAACATATAATAGTATTTAAAGACATTATAATAGTATTTAAAGACATTATAATAGTATTTAAACACATTATAATGGTATTTAAACATATTATAATGGTATTTAAACATATTAGATTGGTATTTAAACATATTAGATTGGTATTTAAACATATTATATTGGTATTTAAACTAAGTGTTATTTTGTCATAAACTTTGTTGTTATTTACTCAACATTTAGTAACATTTGTGTTGATACGCTAAGCATGTGCACTTTTGCAATTATCCTTCCACTGATCAGCTAAATCAGCTAGAAGTTGTTTGGATTTTCTAACCAACATTTGTTTCTCTGTATCAGTCTCATACAGATATTATACATTATTATAATAAAGTTGAAGGAGTTGGTCTCTTTTAATGTTTTAGGGCCATTCTTTAACAGTTTACAGTGTACATACATACAAACATAACTACAGATACATTTTTCTCTTGTTTTTTTTCTTGTTTTTTTTGTGTGGTGCATATATTTACATATGTGTTGCCTGTTATTGTGTTTGCACAGGCCTTTATGCTATCTGTAAAATCCCTTTTGTTCTGTGTTTGTCTCAGACTGCTCAGCTTACAACTCTTTACATACATGCCTGGAAGGTGTTTAAGTTAATGTGTGAGTCTGAATGATTGTAAAGTAGGTTGTGCAGCTGGGAGACAAAAAGCTGATACATTAGACACAAATTGAAAAAGAGATGTGCAGGTTGTGGAGCATTTGGAGCTTTGATGTTTGTGTTGTTGTTGTTGGTGTGCGACTGTGTTTGCGTGGATGCGTGTGTGTCATTTGCAGACCTAAAAGAGAAGCAGAGTGAATTCTGGGAGATGTCAGGGAACTTGGTCAGGAAAGAATGTCAAGGTTACTCTGGATACCGTGGGATACTTCCTGTCCCCCCCCCCTCCTCCTCCTCCACTGTGCAGTGGTTCACAGCATCTTGATGTAACATCTGGAACTCTGCTGTCTGACCCAAACATGTGGAGGGAAAAACAGACAGAATAAAAGCTTCAAGCGTGTCACAATTATAAACACAAGTAAAGTCTTCTGCTTCAGTCAAAATTAATATTTACTTTTTTTCTTTTGCATAATGAGATGAGAGTAATTAAAAAAACTTTAGAAAAGTATTACAGAGATTGCTTCCAGGTGAGTTGGATGGGTTTTAATGCAGATTGAAAAAACTCTGTTAATCTGATAAGGTAAACAAATGTTAGAAAAATGGAAGAAAATACAACTGATAGTGAATTTGTGCTATTTATTTATGTAATTTGCTCAAAAAGTTAGAAAGTTTCAGGATTACCTTTTATTCTAAACAAATAAAAATACTGCCTTTCCAATTAGAATAACTTATCCTGCATAACAGATGACAAATTAGACACAATTTTTTATTTAGCCAAAAGCTTCAAGTCAGTGCTTTAGTTTTGGGGACAAACAGGTAAAAAAAAGTTTTAAAAAAAGCCATGACTGACAGCTCGTTGCACAGTGCCAGCAAGGCTGTCAGTCTGTGTGTGCGTTTGTGTGACTGGCAGCTTGCCCGTCCCTCCATGTGTGGATGTTGTACACGTGTGTGTGTGTGTGAGTGTGAGTGTGTGTGGCCCAGTCGATCCTTGTTGTGGTGCAGCGAGCGTCTCACTTGTTTCTCAGGGTTAATATAAGGTTAACGACATGCAACGATATCCTATCATTCGCCTGCTTGACTCCTAAAGAGCCACATTGCCTCTCCTCTCTGAGCGTGTGTGTGTGGCTTCCATTCAGTGTGTTCAATGTGTATTTTACTCTTCCCGAACAACATCCACATCACCTCGTGGTTCCTTTTCTCCAACACGTTCATTTCCCTCCCCATCTTCCTCCCTCGTCCCTGGCTTTCCTTCTCTTTTACCTCGCTCATTTTTTGGACTCCGTTTTAGTTTCTGTGACCCTCAGGGGTTACCTACCTCACTGCTCAGCTCACTGCATGTTTAGACTTCTACAACTGGTTTAATAGGCTCAGGCTGTGTGTGTGTGTGTGTGTGTGTGTGTGTGCGAGTAGTTTGAGGGGGTTGTAGTCTCTGGCAGGGTGTTCAGGGCTTAGACTGGTGACGAAGCTTGAGGAAGGGAGTTTGTGGGTGTTATGTGAACCAGCAGTGTCGTCTCACAGCGTAGAGGGGCCCACAAAAGCCTGAGGGTTTAAGGGGGTTCCCCTGTGTGTGTCTGAGAGAGAGAGAGAGAGCGAGAGAGAGAGTCGTGGGTGTGTGTATAATCTGTAGGGTTAAGAGGGGTTGCATCTTGAGGAAGAGATGATGGGAAAGAAGAAGGGATGGAGGAATAGTGAAACCAGGAGACGATGATGATGATGATGATGATGATGATGATGATGAGACTGCATTTACAGGGAGTAAAGGGAAGAGAAGAGGAGGAGGTGGTGAAGGAGGAGGAGCAAAGCCAGATTTGTTTCAGGGGATAAGAGCCTCATTCTGGGGAGTCCTGTCAATCAAAGAGCACTGGGTAGGGGAGGCAGGGGTGCTGTCAATCAAACGGGAAGAGAAGGGAGAGGAAGAGGAGGAGGGGAAGAAAAGGCGACAGAGGGAGCGAGTGGGATCTTCTAAACGATACCTTCATCTTTTTTTTCCCTTTGTCTTCCTCACTCCCTCTTCCTCTGGCTTGTCCTAGTTACCAAAATATCTCTGCCAACCTGGTATGTCACTGTTACTGTTCACTCAACTGTCACTGTCTGACGCGTGCATACACACACACACACATGCACACACACACACACGCACACACACACACATGCACACACACACACACACACACTCACACACACACACACACGTAACACAGATAATGAGTTCATTTTCCTCTTTTCTTGACCTGTCCTCATTGTTCATTTTTACTCAGCTGCCCTCATTTCTTTCTTTCTCATTTCTTGATCCTCCTATTTCAAAACTTGTCTTAATTTGACCACAGCTATACCTGCAATCTGGAATATGTTATCAATGTTTAGTTTAGATGTGTAAATAAAGCATTACAAATTATATAACCTATAAACTTATGACTATATTGATGTAGCAGCTAAAGTCAAAGACAATATTCTGATTGCAAATTTGTCTTCCTTGCAAGTTCTTGTTAAAAAGCCACACTGGTACAGGTAACAAAATATAATCAATTTCACAATAAAGGTTAATTTTTTTAAATACCTTCTTTCTGGGGACCTTTAAGGCAATTTAGCATCATTTTTCTCATTTTTACAAGCAAGTAAATATCATTAAATCTACATCAATATATAAATATATATATATTGCAGATAATCACATAGCTTCATTCATATTACAGCTTAGATGTAATGCAAAATGTTACAATATAATACTTTGAGACATTACTATTCCACATTTACCAACCTTGTTAACCTTTTTTTTTTACATTTTAGGTTAAACTTAGAATTGATACACAGAGTGAAGGGAGCAACCATCAGATAGTCATTGAGCTCAGTGTTTATTTCAATCAGACATCAGGCCAAAGCTTCAAACCTGACATCTAATAAATCCAACTTTAAGTCGTATCTTTTACTGTTTATTGTAATACGAATGAGGCGATGGAGTACTTCTCTTTCAGTAAAAGTTGTGTCAGTGTTTTTCATTTGGTAGGCTCTAAAATGAGCTGACTGTCAAATTAAGCTGCTAACTAACAGACTTGGTTGATTGATTAACCACCTTACTGACTAATTAACTCACAGAGTGATAATATAATCTATTATTGGACTGACTTTAGTGGCTGTCAGGCAAAAGAACAGAGGAGTAGTTGGCATGTGAATGTGTGTGTGTGTTTGTGCGAAACGAGGAGAAGCTCCTGGTGGGAAATAAGACTGTGGTCAGAGGCCTCCTGGTGCCTGCACAGAAATCTCTCTTACCATACTGCCCTTCATGCACAGGCATCACACACACACGTATGAAATTATGGGAGAAAAGTACAGTGGCTCATTCACGATAGGTGGTTACTGGGGGTGTGTGCGAATATCTTAAGCGCTGTCATTAAAAGGCAAACTCCCTGCAGGCTGCACACGGGTATGCATGAGTGCGAGAGGGGGGGATTTTTTTCCCCCTTTACCACAAAGTGAACGGGTGGTTGAGGCGTTTTAGGAATCCGAACGAGAGTGTGTTTACCTACTGTACGAAAGTTTGTACAACTGTAAAAAGGAATTTGTGGAGCAGAGGAGCGGTGTGGAGAGAGGAGGGTGAAGGGAGTGAAAATGTGCCAACCATGCATCATTTCATTATTAATAGCCATGTCGGAATAAAAATGCTAACCTTGTCTGATCTAACGGACTGAGTCTGCAAGCTCCACACTCTCCTGTGTGTGTGTGTGTAGGTGTGTGTGTGTGTGTGTAGGTGTGTGTGGGAGGGGCAGGGGAGAGGGGGTGTTAGAGGGACACTAGCCCCACAGTTAGGTCTTGTTTCCTTTTGTTAAGGCTGTACAGGGAGAGATGGTGAAGTCATCACAACCTACACAGGTATAAATATCTGTGTGTGTTTTTGTGTTCTTGTTTTTACTACAGAGAGAGGACCATTTGTGCTATAGCTTCTATCAAAGTGAGGTCTTTGATGTAAAGTGAGGACCTCTTCAATTTCCTCACTTTGTTTGCAGCATTGCTGTGCTTCACTAGTTAGGTTTAGAGGTATGTTTAGAATGAAGTTTTGATTCAGGTTATTAATTATAGACTAGTAATGGTTGATTTTAGGGAAAATGTCTGGGTTTGGGTTCACTTACAGTTACAAAAATGAATGGAAGTCAATATAATGTCCTCAGTTTTATGCAAATACAAGGATGTGTGTGTGTGTGTGTGTGTGTGTGTGTGTGTGTGTGTGTGTGTGTGTGGCAGTATTTCCCGTGTGGAGCACATCAGGAAGAGAGCACCAGTGTCCCACAGAGAGGGGCATTGTTATCAACCTCCGAACACACACAAACGCATCACCCCCTCCCCGACCGAGCCGCCTGATCTGCACTCGCTCTGCGTCGCCACGGCAACCCACGGCACACGCCCAAACAACAACAACAAACAGAGACGACACAGAAAAAAACCCCACACAACGCGTCCCACCACATAATAACTTTACGTAACGCACACAACGCATGCAGCGTTAGATGAAATGAACATCGGCTGCTTTGAGGCCAGTTTTGGTTATTTTGGTAACGCAGATGAACTCAGCCACACACACACACACACTCATAATAAGACCTCGAGAGTGCGCTCCTATGGAACTGCGGAGGTGTAATCTGTCAGACAGGAAGCCTGTGGGGTCAGAGGTCACCAAGCACTAATCGATTAGCCGTCAGTTAGTGGGGCACTCGAGAGGAGAGCGCAGCTGTGGCCAGCTTTCTTACAGCACCAGTGTGTGCGTGTGTGTGTGTGTTTTATGCTTAAGTGTTTAGGGTTTTAAGCTGGTGTGTGCCTATAAGGAGCAGCTGTGTGTATCTGTGTGCTCGTGTAGCACTGTGTGGGTGAATGCATCTCTTGGACCTATTGATCACAAAGAAATCCTGCAGATTTTTTATTTTTTTTTGGTCTGACCCTCTGAGGTTAAATGACTCTCTCCCCCCTCTCTTCCTCTCATTCTCCGTCTCTTCTTGTATCTTTCTCCAAGCTGTGAAAGCGAGATACAGATACTTGAACTTGGGTCACGCAGCGTAGGTGTGAGCCAGCTCAGTGTCAAATCGGCTGCAATCATCGCAGTGTTTATTTTCTAATGAAAGGCAGTTTTCGCAAATCTGCATTTTATTCCTCCGTGCCCTGCGTAACTGATCTTC
This sequence comes from Anablepsoides rubrolineatus, assembly GCA_031762495.1. Lineage (NCBI taxonomy): Eukaryota > Metazoa > Chordata > Actinopteri > Cyprinodontiformes > Rivulidae > Anablepsoides > Anablepsoides rubrolineatus. The sequence goes on from JARVGW010000161.1 coordinate 8,001,007, forward strand.
TTTTAATATTTATCTCGCTCACTTTTAAGAAAAACTACCCTGAATGCCATGCGGTGACAGCAACTCGGTGCAACGGTGTTTACAAAAAAAAAAGATCATTTTTACACCTTATTTAGGTTTTGATGCACATTTTATTTAAAACAAATCTCTTTCATTGTGTTTTTTAGATGAGAATAAGATTATATAAGCAATTGTTTGTGTCTGCACATTTGTTTGTCTGTTAGCAAAATATTTAAATTCATTGGCTGAATTTTATTAAAACTGTCAGAAAATAAACATGTCATATACGTCTACAGCTAAACATCTTTTTGAGTCAACCCAATTCAAGATGGCCATGGCAGACAATTAATCTTAGTAACCAAAAACAAATAATCAAATTTTACAAATTTGTCAGTTTTATAGATATAGACCTGATTTTTACTATGACAGTGGCTGAGTCATCTATATCACATACTTCAAGCTCTAAGAAATATTATATTTTTGTTTAAATTTGACACAGGTAATATGCATTCTTTACAAAAATGTTCATTTTATTAATATTTATGTTGCGAAATTCTTTGATAATTCATTTGAAAGCACTTTGAAGTTTTACATAACTTAAATTCAATTCAATTCAAATTCAAATTCAAAAATACTTTATTTATTCCAGAGGGAAATTAGGTAAGGAGACATATCAGGCTTTTAAACCCCTCTTTTCAACATTTAAACCATTTTGTTGGGGTCTATAGTGGAACTGCAATGCTTTGGTTTGAATTCTTCTTTATTGTAACTCCACAAGCCCCTCTTTTACCCCTTTTTCTAAAGTTTGTCTCAGATCAACTTGTTTTGAGGCTGTCTCTTTAAATTCAAATGAGATGCTTCACATCCCGTCCCCCTCCAGCTTCCAGAGTGGTCTGTTCTAGTTTGATAGAGGGGTTTATGACTATATAGCGGCGCAGAAACTTTTCATTTACAAATGAATTAAAGGATGTCAACAAAAGAAGACTTGTCCATTCAGCCTTACATGTGGGAGCCAGAGTCTGACCCAGAGCCAGAGGACAATGAAGACAATCAAATTGTAGTTGTCCAGACCTTATTTGGACGTTCCGTTACAGAACACTGACTGGGTTGGAAAATATGAGTATATAAAGATATCTGCAGCACCTGCACTTTTCTGCACTCTTACAGACTCCAAGTACACCACAAAGTGTATTAACAGCTAAAAAAGTGGATTTTGCATGAGATGTCCCCTTTAATGTCTCATAAGGCTACAAAAATACTTAACAATCATAATATTAAAAAAGAAAAAGTCAGAAATGATGCAATAGTATAAATGGACATGTGCGCTAAGCCACGTGTTATTATTCCATATAAATGTGATTTTTATTGGATTCTAGGCTCTAAGCCTTCATCTATGTTGTGCAAATCTCTACCTTTAATATTTGTGTACCAGCATCTAATTGAGTGTCTCACAGTTGGCTGGTCTTTTGGGTGTCTGAAAGGTGAGACCAGGAGACACAGGGGGATTGGTTTTCAGGAGGTTTAGAAGGTGTCCACCTCATTAGAAGACTACATGTTATAATGATTTGTGGTGTATGTCTGTGTGTGGGACTGTGTGTGTGTGTTGTATAATGATTCTCAGAATCTCGTCCTATGGGAACAGCCGTGTTTGTTGTCTTCCTCCAGAGACCTGAGCTCATGACCTTTCACCTCCCTAACTACACCCAAGTGCCTGAGATTCTTCTTGAACCCCTCACCTTCCTCCCAACGCTGAAAAAGACACATTTTCTTTCATGATTTCAGGGCAGCGTTAGAGAAATTGCAGGTTCTAACTGCAGTTGAAAGTCAGATTCAAACCAGTCAGTGACAATGTGCTCATTTTTTCTGTGTGTGTGTGTTTGGGCATGTGTGGCGGCTGTTAAGCAGTAACAGATAGCCTAAGCGCGCTGCGTGGTGATGCTGTCATTACCGTTGTGTTTCTCTGCTGATATGCTACGGCTGATGTCACACGCTCAATTGGCCTCGCCGACAGCCGCCATCACTCACACTGTTTACTACACTTTTACTACAGTTATCACTCACTCGTTTGTCGCTGCCGACGCCGGGACCACGCGCTGAGATAACACACAAGCCGTCACACACGCTCTCCGCGGCTGCTGTCTGGGCTCTTTGTCTTGCCCATCAGCACACGGAAACACTCATTTAGGCAGGAGTGTGTGCGTTTGGAGGAGTTAGAGGAAGAGATGGATGGTGAGGGAGGTAGCTCAAACACAAACAACAGAGCTTAGAGGCACCGTGGCATTGTTTTTGAATCTATGATTACTTTATTTAGTTGGTCTTTGTTTGTGCGATGCATTGCTTCTCAAAGTGTGTGTGTGTTTGTGCTCGAACGCTCTGGAAGGTGCGCATGCTGAGGAATGTGAATGAGCTTCTGTGTTTATTGCAAGTGTGTATTCAGATGCTTGTTTTTAATGGACCGTGTGTGCATGTGAATCTAGGTTATGCGTCTTATTTTCACATGATTAACTAACTCGCGTTCCTGAGACCGTTCCTTCCACCTCGGCCCGTGTCTACCCATAAGGCCGAGTGTCAGTGAGGAACACTTGATTTATTTCGGTTGAATATGTAACGAGAGGTTGTAAATTCACTCTCCGGGGCTACATGCACCACTATTCTGTACTGTCATAATTTAGCCACCATACCTTCATATCTGAGATGCTAATTGGTTAAATTACTGGGTTGGTGCCTGAGATTTATGCCTGGCTAACGAGTAGACTTGCAAAGAGAGGGAGGCCGAGGATGTAGAAAGGGAATAATGGAGGAGGTGCTGAGGTGGTTTAAATAAAAACATTATTGAGGGTTGACAAAGAAGATGAGGAGGAGTTAGGAGGAAACAGAGGCAAAGACGTTGTCCAGAAAGAGGAATGCAAAAGTTTGTACTTCAGAAGAACACAGATGCTTGACAATGTTGGAATTTATATTGACAGGCACATCTTTTAAGACTTTCAACAAATAGATTTGGTCTCTTAATGTCTGAATCCCACTTCCTAATAATCCGTCTATCCATTCATCTACACCTAAATGACTAATTAAAAAAATGGGGTTAAGATATTTTAAAATATTGCTAGCATTTTATATGTAAACAGATGCAACATCAACAGGCCCATATAAGGTGTGTTAAACTAGTTATCAAGTCTGCAAAACACTGGAATGCAGACAAATGATATTACACTGTTTGCTAATAAAAATAGTGTTTTTAATTACTGCAATGTTCATATTTCTCTTCGTCTAGTTGTTCAAATGGAAAGTTTGTATTTTCCGTTAAAATACAGTATGAATGCTGAATGACAGCTGAAATGATTTGTAGAAGCTGAAATGGAAATGCTGAAGCTAAACTAAAGTGGAAAAAGCTGAAACAAACAGAAGATAAGCTTAATTGAACACAACAGTATAAAACACCAATTAGCAAATCAGTGAAAAACTAAAAAGGCAGAACAGTAGCTAAAAACTGAAATCAGCAGAACAATAGCTAGTACCAAAAATGAACAGAACAGCAGCTAAAAACCAGTGAGCAGAGCAGTATCTAATAAGTAAAATTATAAAAGCAATAGCTAAAAGGTAGAATTAGCAGAACCATTAACTAAAAGCTAAAATGAACAGAACAATAGCTGAAAGCTAAAATTAGCTGAACAGTAGCTAATACCTAAAATAAGCAGAATAGTAACTAAAAGCTCAAATTAGCTAAACCTTTGCTTACAGCTAAAATTAGAAAGACTGATTTGGAGAAGGTGAAGTTTATGTAGACAAATACAATCACACATCTAAACCTGAGTACCAGTAAATATGTTTTCACGTCCCCCTCTGTGAGCGTTGTCCCCACGTCTCGTTTGACCATCTGTCTGTGCACGGTGCCAGGCGGTAATTAGTCTTTGTAAAGTCAGAGTCGTGAGGAGTCCCTGTGTTTGGGTGCTGCTGCCTAATCAAACGCAGGGGAAGAAGAAAGGGGGGCTGGGGTGCTAAAAGCCTGCATTTTATCTGTCATGCTGCTGTTATGAAACTCTCTTGCGGTTTAAGGTTAAATCTCAGGAGATGCAGCCAAAGTGTGGCAACTTTTTTGTGTGAAATTTGTTTGTTTGCTTTGGTGAAGAGATGGCAGCAGATAAAGAAAGAAAAAAGTGGACTTTACTATCATTTATTCATGTTATTCTTTAAGTTTTGTTCTTGAACATCTTGTATTTGTCTTTTTGATTTAAATTTATGTTCTGCTAAAAGGTTAAAGAGAATCCATTAAAACCACCAAATTTCTTGGTTTTAGTGACTCATTACCACAGGCTTATACTCGTCATGTTTCTAAAACACTAAAAGGGAGTTATATTATACTCTAGAGAAAGTGCTGTCTGATTTGTGCTTGACTGATAATAAAAAGAGTATAAAACATTACAGCTGGACAAATAACATGAAAAAAACTGTATACAACTAATCTGTGTTTTGTCAAGTTTTGCAATAAAAATGCCATAAAGGTCATTAATATGATTAAATGAGCTAAAACAAAAATATAAAACTGACCAGTAGGAGAACAAAAGAGCTTTTCTCAGATACAGCAACTATTACTGGGTTGTGAAAAGAACAAACATGCATGAATTAACCCCTAAGAATAAAGAGTTTAGAACCACTCAGTTCAGGTGACAATACAAGCTAAAATAGACTGGGTGGTGGTCACTCTGTGGAGTTTTATGTGTTTGTTTTTCCATATATTTGTGTGCATTTGCGTGTGGTAACACCCTGGGCAACTCGTGAAACAAATGAGATTTCCATCCGTACAGGAAGTGGATCATTGCCACTTCCTGTGCGGAGCATTCAGTTCATACTTTTCACACACACACACACACACACACACACAAGTCCAAATGCCTGACGGGGGTATATTTACAGCATTGATTTATAACGCTCGCTGCTTTTATGTCTGTGTATGTGTAAATGCAACATGACATTTCCTATTTCCAGACACACAGACAATAGGAGGTGAGTTCAAACTAATGTTTGTAGCTGTTCATTGTCTGCCCTTTTACCTCTTTATGCCTCCCCCCACACCCACCGACATTTTGATCTTTCTACCCGCCTCCCCTAGCTCTCTTGGTGCAGAAAAATTCAAACAGGACGAATCATTTTCTTTTTTTGTATTGCCAATAATTAACACGTATTTTCATTTTCTACATTTGAAAGATGAATTTAGAGGTTGTTTGTGCAGTGGTTTGGAATCTGAATGAGTTTCTTACATGTGTCAGGGTTTACTGTATAGACAGGGAAACAAACTCAGCTCTAAAAGACAGACGGACTCACACACAGGCGGGCAGACAGGGTGTGTGTGAGATATTGTTGTTGCTTTTTATAATTAGTTCAGGAAGCCTCGACAATCGTCTGTCAGTAACAAGAGGCGGTATCAATCTCCGTCTGACAATAGCAGGAAAGACAAACACACACACACACGCTTACACAAACAGACTTCTTCATTCAACCTTTGTCTATGTGTGTGTGTGTGTGAGAGAGAGCAATTCAACGTATTCCTTCCTACACTGAGGAAACTCACTGTAGCAAGTTTCTACATCACTTAAATGATGCACTCTAAATGCAGAGTAGCAAAAGTTGTAATCCGTTTTTGAGATCAAATCAAACTTTAATGATGCTCACAGTGAAGCTGCGCTGCACATCGATATGGCAAACAGTGACGGAACACGAAGCAAAACACAAACAAAACAGACTCCTAGGTGGAGCATCATCCGAGGAGAGACGAACAAATGCCCTCATTAAGTATGCATGATGCGCGGCGGTGTGCAGGTATAGTTTTTAGGTAGCCTAATTCTGAGGTTTATGGCACAAGAACAGGAAAATATCTAAACAAAAAGCACATAAAGAAATAAATGTCCTAAAAGAAACAGAAACTCCAGAACCAAGATTTAACATATTAAGTTAATAAACAAATGCTTCTGTAAATTAATGAGCATGAAATTGAAATAATCATTCATCAGGTGTTATTAGAACACTGGGATTCACTGACAGTCTTATAAAAGATTTAACATTACTACCTTCGTTTTGCACCAGATCACTTCATTAAGCACAAAATTACTGTTTTATTACAATAATAAAATCTAGCATATTATGTAGCTCCTTTGCTAAAACAAAAGAAAGTGAGGGTGCCTCGCATCTCACTGTGCTGCACCAAACTGTGAACTGTCTGCATCTGTGCCACATAAAACAACATAAAACTAGAAACAACAAAAACCCATAGCTGAAAGGATCAGTGACCTAAGCCTGATGTACAGTGGGTTGCAAAAGTATTCATACCCCTTGAACTTTTCCATATATTGTCACATTACAACCACAAACATAAA
>JARVGW010000161.1:8007474-8051305 GCA_031762495.1 Anablepsoides rubrolineatus
TTATGTTTGTGGTTGTAATGTGACAAAATATGGAAAAGTTCAAGGGGTATGAATACTTTTGCAACCCACTGTATAATCTATGAATATCAATATCAGATGTTGATACTGATATTAGATCAGATTAGTCTGAACTCTACTTTGATAACATCTGGAAGTGATTTTTGATGCTTTCTTTAACTGATGTGAGCACAAATATGTCCTGAGACACAGAGAGAATTATAAAGCTGATGTACTTCTGTGAACTGATACAGTTAATCATGCACAAACCTTTGTCTGTGTTCATGCATAGCAGCACATCTCCTGCATCTTGTTTGTGTTTATTTGTCCAGTGATGGTAAACAATACAAATACAACATGTTACAGCAATGGTTCCTAAACCTTTCAGCTTTTGACTGACAATAATCCGAGCAGCAGAGACCTGTGACCCCAACAGTTTTCAGGTGATAAACACTGGTATCAGGTCAAATAAATAAATGCATGTTAAAAATGGATGAAATTAGCATAATGAATATTGTTAAGTACACTAACACTTTTGTACCAACCATTTATCCATTATCTACACCCACTTCTTTCTTTCAGGGTCACAGGGGTCACTGTCTGGTGCCCATATCCAGCAGTCACAGTGCGAGGGGCGGGGTACACCCTGAACATGTTGCAAGTCCATCACATCTTTTGTACCAACTAGAAAAAAAGAATTGTTGTTGGTAGTCATTTATAAATGTAATTAATTGTGAAAATCCTTTCAAGACCCCATCTTGGTGTTTCAGGACCCACAGTGGTGCCACAACCATAACTTTGGGAACCACTGTGTTTCAGGAAAAATTTCAAACTTATTATGCAAGCGTGAACAAAATTTTGTTGCATTTTTTCTGCATTTATAAAAAAAAAAACACTATTAAAAGTGTATGGTGACAGAGCAACATTCTGGGGGGAATGGGGATAAAAATCACCAGGACAAGTCTATTTGTTTTTTCCAAATAAAAGTTTGTAGTTATTCACTTTATTCTTTTATTATTTTTACAAAGAGATAGGTGAACGTGTCTTTAAAAGAGGTGGAGGGAGGAGGGGCTAATCTTGTCTTGGAAGGGGTGTCTTTGAGGAAAATAGGATGGAAACCACTGACTTAGGGCAAATGGAATCTAAAGGAGGTCCAGTGATCTCCTTTAGATCTCTGAATCTGAAGGAGATTTTGCAGCAAACAGTAGTAAGTTAGAGTTTTCTCCCTGTTGGCACAGCTGGTTATGAGTGTAGCCTGTTTTATTCAGCATATTGAGCAGTAAAATGTAGTCTGATCACAATCAGTCACTATAGAAACAACTAATATTGTTTTTTGCTTTGCTTGAATACATTTGCTTATCCAGTCAAAAAGAATGCATATTTTATCATTAAACAGCACAAAGACGTCTTCCTCAGAGGGATGAGAGTTGTAAGAAGCAGTTAACCTCAGCTGTAGATTTATTCATTCAATCCGGGGTGTTAATAAAGAAAATGTAGGTTTGCATCCACTACCGCATCCAATTTTCTGTCTCCCATCAGACCAGCGCTCCAACATTTAGTCAATAAACTGTGAGTGTGTTTTTTAAGAACTGCTTAACAGCAATCCCACGCTGTGTTTATGATTCCTCTTCCCCCAGGAGGAGAAAAGCAGAGCCAGCTCAGTGAGGAGGCCATGAAAACAGTCCAACAAGCAGCAGAACTCACACCAAACCTGCTGAACTGAAGACACCCTCACCCCAACATCCTCTCTCTATCGTCCTCTTCTTTTTACCGTTAATAGCTTCCCAAACTGAGAGTGTAACCACTTTCTGCTTCTTCTCTCCCTCTCCTCCATCCTTCAACTTCCCAGGTCTAACTTTTCCCTACTCGTCCTGCTACTCCCGTGTTCCTCCTCCTGAAATCTGTCAGCGTGTACGTGAAGCAGCACGTACAGCGCATACAATATGTGCAGGATGTGTTCGATACGCCTGCAGGGATTTCAAAATTCACAGCTTCTCCCCGAACAGAGAGGGGAGGCAGAAGAGGGGGGGGAGCTGAATGTTCTTTGGTCTTTCAGGACAGCTCTGAACTCTCTTCCTCCTCCTCTTCCTCCTCCTCCCGCTCCTTCACACGAGGTACTAAATATTTCTTTTAGTAGAGAAAGTGATTTCTACCCCTGTAACTCGTTTCGGTTTCACTCGCCAGCACTTTCGCCCTCTCCGCGCACGTCACCCCTTGCACACATGGGAAGTGCTTGTTTTTAATGGACTAGCCAGAATTATGAATGTTCAGCTGTGTTTATGGCTTATTAGGCAGTTAGAAGGAGAAGGGGGAGCATGTGTTTTATTAGCTTAATTGGGAAAGAACAGCTTCCTTGCTGCATTAGCACTATTTTTCCCCTCTTGTCAACGGCCTTGACTGGCGAGGCTGCGCGTTCACAAGGTGCCGTCGCCGTGGCTTCTTTTATTGCCGCGCGTCGTGTTTTTTTGGATGTCAGCGAGCAGGGAAGGTGTGACTTTGACGCAAAGCTGAATGTGAAGTGAAGCTAAATTTGTTTGTGCTCGTTGTTAAAGGCTAAGAGTGTGTGCTTGTGTGTTTTCAAGCACACTTGACTGCTCCTTTCATTAGTCGAGAGGAGATACTGGCTACTCCTTTGCTTCTGACTACACACTGAGCTTTTAATGCCTTGTTGTTTTTTTTATCCCCTTTCCCACTTTTTCCACCCCCCACCATCACCTCACCTCCTCTCTCTTCCAGCACGCTCCATCTCTCCCCCAGTGTCTGAGGTGGAGACTAAACAGCCGAGTTATTTATTGTGATGTTTTTGTGGTCGCCTGGTTTAAATAACAGTTTGGTCTCTCTGCAATCTTCCCTCTCATCTCTCGCTGCCTTTATTCTCTCTTCTTTTTTTTGTTGTTGCTTGCTGCTGCTCTTTATTTTTTTTTTACTCTCTTTTCTTTTTCTCCCCCTCCCCTCCCCTCATGCTCCAGATAATGGTACATTGTTAACGGGCTGTCTATTGTTTGTGTTGTTTTCTTGGCTAAGTGGAGGGCGAATAGTTTATAGATGACAAACATGTAAGCGCTGCCAGCTATTCTGATCTGCTGGGCTGGAGCTAGTTATACGCAGAACCAACTGAAGCTCACTTACCCTCAATAAGTGGAGATTTATAGTGTAAGAGTGTCACAGAGCTGTGTGTGTGTGTATGTGTAGACGTGACACTTTGTGTGGTTTTCTGTGACACCATTAAAGCTACAAGTTTGAAATACAGATGTGGCCTCAGTGATTGGCATTCAAATCTAAAAGTGATGTTTAGGGTCTTATAATTGGAAATAACTCATCACTTCCATCTGCAGGGACACAAAGAACTTTTTTTTCCGTTTAGCTGACACATGGGCATCTACTATAACTCCAGATCTTTTTTTTTAAACTGATACTTTGTTCTTCTTTTTGGGAAAAAACAGACAAAAGGCAGAGAATAAAACAAATATTTTTGTGCTAGAGGACCAGGTAGCAGTAACATATACATTATTGACATATCCAGGTACAAAATAACATTCTGGGTGTACCTCTCTTTTTGGATTCAAACCCAATGACCGTGGTGAACCACTTAACCTGTGTGAGCCGGTATGTCGAATTTGTTGTAAAAAAAATAAAAAATTGCGACTAAAAGTAGCAATACTACAAAGCTGCATCTGCACCTAAAATACAATCATCCGATGCAGTTTACCCAGCTGGGGAAAATACTAAAACTGACGAGTCGTCTCAGTCTCCACGACAGTCCACAAAGACCAGAGCGTTCAGCCGACAAGAAGCGACATACATGGGAAGTGCAAAGTGGTGCGCACTCACAGACAGTGTAGTTTGCTTCATCTCTAAAGAGATGCTTCTCTTAAATACTGTTTATTTACTGTTTCAGTTGTGTGTGGTGTTTAATTTGTATTTTGTTCTTTGTTTTTCTTATTCAAGTGCTTTTTTTGTTAGCGACTGAGAGTCCATTTTGTTAAACATTCTATAAAAATTTAAGTTTATTGATCTTTGAGAGGATGTACTTGCATTATTTGCTATTATCATTATATTAGTTTTGAAATGGTCACTAAACAATATTATCATTTATCGCAATAATTTCTGAGACAATTAATCGTCCAGCAAAATTTGTTATTGTGACAGCCTAATACAAAGCTCCATCTATTTTTCCATAGCTCCTCCCTGGAGCTCAGTGTGCAGCTGAGCTCACGCCCCACAGAGCACTCCTCCCCTGAAACATTGTTGTGAAGACCTGCTGAAGTGGGAGTGTCAGAAACAGTAGGAGGTTCTTAAAGAGACAGAGACCAATTTCAAAGCATTGATATACTATAATGTAATGATATATTCAGCATTTTCATAAGTGAAGGTGACATTATAGTTACACTTGATTGGGGTGTAAAACTGAACTATGTGCCTGGAAAATACATAATACCTTTCTTTAAGAAACATATTTGAGACTAGCACATTGTGTGATCTCCTGCAACACCAGGTTGCCACCAGTTTATTGTCATGTTTGTGGCATAAAAAGCAACTTTAAAATGTCACATGTGTTAGTATGTTCACACTGTGCAGTTTTTGATCATCACAAACAAAATATTTCATCATAAAAGATTTGTAGGAAAGTCTTTAGTCAGAAATTTAAATTTTAGACATTTCAACAAAAGGCACCCAAGTATGTTACAAATTTGTTGCACAATCTTGCTGCAGTCAGAGTTTAGAGGACATCTTAGCTTTTAGAAGTCCCAACTTCCAAACTAAAAACAAGAGGTGATTTTTGATTCAACAGGAAGTCATACAGTTGCACTAGTTTTGCATCCTGGTGAATTAGTTTCACAATTAAAATGCCATACAAATAATTATTAAACACAGAACCAGTTTAAAGAAATTCATCTGCACTCAGTCTGGACTTAAAAGTGCTAAAAGAAATAAGCTCAGTCTTTTTGCAACATGTTCCATGTAGACAGAGCTGGAAAAAGAAAAAAATTCCCAATTCTGTGGGGGGAATGGAACAGAGAGCAGGAAATGGATATTTGAACAAGAGTAAGAATCAATGTTTCATGTGATTAAATCAAAAGTATAGGAGGGCAACAGCATAAGGATGGCATTATAAATAAAAGTGTACCAATGTCCTAACCTCCTGGTGGACAAAGGACAAGAAAAATATATTTTGTCTTGAAATATTTTTTTTATTTAGCCTTTTATATGTCTAATGTTAGTCTTCTGCAGCTTGTTTCATATATGCTTTATAATAAACAAAGCATTTTGACGAATAGTTTAAATGCATTTATCGTACCTTGATTGCGTGTCAATCCAGGGTAAACATTTATTTAAATCAGATTCAGTTTTCCACTTTTACAGCTCAATTTATGAGAAATAAACATTCAGTGATGCAAAAAATATGTCAGAATTCTGATGATGTCTGACACCAAATCTGCTCCTGCAATGTGAACACATTCATATGACCTGACACAAATGTTCAAAAACCTCACAGTCTTTCTCTCCCCTCTGTCTTTTTAAGCCTGGATCACACACACACGCCGACACACACACACACACACACACAGCATTTATGGCAGCAGTCCCATCGTAGATGTGATGGAAGGTGTGAAGCTGCATTTTAATGGATGATTATGTTTTGTGTTTTCTCTACAATGACCTGCTCTGGCAGAGCAATATTGTTCCCCTCCTGTCCCACCCCTCTCACACACACACACTCACACACATATATAGACTGCCCCTACACTGACTTCTTCTGTGTAATATCCATCCACTACACCCCCTCACCTCAACTGCCAGGTTTCCATTCACCTCGGCCACCTCCCCACTCTCACCCTGAGCTGTGTTGACATCAGCGGTGACATCAGGTGCTCCCCTCTCTGCTTGGAGCGTGACTTAACATCCACCCTTTATAGTAAAGGACATTCTCCTCTCGATTACCTACTGATGGAAAGGTCAACCAGCATGAATAGAAAGGTTGGAACCACTCATAATGTAAAACGCATGCCCTTCTCCTCTCTCCTCCCTTCTCCTCTCCCCTTCTCTTTCCTGTGCCCTGTCAGCACTCTGCGCTCCTTTCCTCCATTAATCTGACACCCAGAATGAGTGTGATAGGAAGACAGACTCACAGACTGACAGGGCTCCGTCAAAATCATATTCCGTCAGTATGAAGGGAGGGGGGAGAAGAGAGATACCACTCGTCTATCAGTGCTGAGTGGCAGAACAACACAAAGGAGAAATTATTTTGGATTCAGAGGACCATTAGCATGACTATAGATGCATTAAATGCTAGATAGTTGGAAAAGAGAGAGGAGGAGGGTTAAGGCTGGGAGAAAAAGTGGAGGAAGGAGTGGCTGTGCAGCCGGAGGTCTCCATCCATTGGTTATGTGCCAGAAAGCTCCTGTGCAAGAAAGGTTTCAATCTGAATTTAGTCAAACTGTTTATACAGTAGGTATCCCCTCAGTGGCAGTGTAAATCTTACACTGGGCACCTGATTGGCAGCACCTGGGGGTACCAGAAGCTCAAAACAAGTGTCAATAACAACAGCAAAATAAACTGTTTGGTAGAGAAGATTTAGTAAATTTTTCAGGTGCACAACCCACCTACTGCTCATCCCACAAATGCATGTTCCTTACAAATGTGGCACCATATGAAAGGGGAATATAACAGACTTTCAAATGTATTGTCAAGAAGCATGGTTACAACAAAGAATAAATCTACCAAACACAATTTTTGTTAAGTGTAATTACAAAACAAGATACAGCATAGCGGTAGCATATATGATCCCTGTGCATTGGTGAGGCCAATGGATAGCCCTTCATCAGTGCTAAACAACAACAAAATGTGATGGTCCTATGTTGAATAGTTTTTGAGCTATAAGCTTTTTTGTATGAAACCCCCTCCTCTAATATGGGGTCCATCATAAAACCTATGGTTGGCACAGTTTAGGTTAGACACACCTACCAAATGTAGGAATGCTTCACATGCAAGGGTCATAATAAAAGTAAGCTGTGCAACTCTTAATTTGTTTTGTGAACTGTACTCCAAAAGATAAAGCTCACACGAAACAGGTGATGAGGATAAACTGTATAAGTTAGTTCACTGATGATCTGAACACGATCAAAAAAACTGGGCAACATTTATTTTCATTCAGTCATGGTGTGAGCATCTCAAACCCATCGGAACTTTGCTGGGGCATCTCCATCTCTTTTCAAGAGCAGTACAGTAGCTCTCCTCTGACAGTAAGTCCAAATCTGACTGCCTTCATTTCTAAAGTTTACTGCAGCAGATGAAAACATAAATGTGTGGAATCTGTTTTAACTGGATTAACATACAAATCAATATACTTGTGCTGTTATTAGCAGCTGCAAACTAATAAGAAAATGAAAACATCTAGACTTTTGCCTTGAAACAGACATGAAGACGTTTTGATCATCTAACAGCTTATGCAACATTTTTTTCCCAGAATTCTACCTGCAAAGACCTTGAAAATATATTAACGTATCTGTAAGCTTCAGCCTTCTTTAACGGTTACAGTAATTGCTTTTGGCTTACAGTAGCTTTATAACTGTTTTTTCCCTAATAACAGCTGCCTGCTGTGCTGAAAACGCTGGTTTATTAAGATACAGAATTAAGTGTAAACATGCAGTCATTAAATTCAGAACAGGAGGCTAAGAGGCTGTGAGCCTGCAGCGAATAATGATACGTGTTTGTGGATTAAGTGAGATGTTGTGTGTGAACCACTGGCCTGGATCTACTGTGAAATACTGCAGTTTAACAGACTTGTCATGGCAAAATAGTAAGAAACAATACAAACACCCTGTTTGTGCCGAACATTAGTAATCTCAGTTTTCTGGACACGTTTGGGTTTTTATTGTACACTGAGTGCTGACTTCTAAACACAATTTTTATTTATTTATTTTTTTCAACACAAGAAAAGTTGGAATTGGCCTTTAACGTTAAGAACACCTTGATCATGTCTTTGTGGGCAGCTTCTTTCTTTCAACAACGGACTTTTGCTGCTGTCTTCAGTTTGAGCTTTAATCTAATAAAGTGTGTGTTTGTAAGATGTGTGTTTCTCCGTGTGTGTGCAGATCAATAGTTATATATAATTCACTGCATCCTAGCCCCACCACTCTTTATACCCACACATACTGAGTATTTAATATTGCATGAGGACACACACACTTGAAGAGCTAGGGGTAGGGGGAAGGACTGTGTGTGATTTGTGTGTGTGTGTGTGTGTGTGTGTGAGCATCCTTTTAGGATCGTAAAAGAGGGCCGTTTACACCCCTCTAACCTCCTCTCCCTACGTGATCTGAGTGCATTTTTACATCTTTTAACTTCCTTCTTATGCTTCCATCTCTTGCTCTTCTCATTCTCCATCTCTTTTTTTCACTAATCTCTGTTTTTTCCTCTCTTTCTCCTTTGTATCTATACTCATCTCTCTCTCTCTCAGTATTGTTTTGAACCTCACCCTTGGGGTCTCCACATTCTGTCTTTTTCTGTGTGAATAAATAAGAATTCATCTCCACAGTTAAATAGCTCCAGGGTTCACGGGACACACATTTACACGTAAACGCACACACACACACACTCCTCAGTGCTGTTTATAAATCATTAGAGTCTGGGGTCACCGAGGGTCACGTCTCGCTCTCTGGCCACCGCGCTCCATCCTGATTGGTTGTTGACACTGCGGGCCACTCGGCATTGCCTGTTAGCTTTTCTCTGCTTTTACCCTCACCTTGCCTCCAGTGTGTGTGTTTGTGTATGCTGAATTATTTAACAGTTACTGCCTCTCTGTATGTATTTCCATATGTGTGCGTTTGCCTGTACATGTGTGAGCGTGCAGAAAATGCCCCCCCCCCCATCCTTTTTGTTAGCTCAGAGTTTCATCAGGTTGAAATTTTAACCCTTTCACACATAAAAAAAATCCCACACAAAAATAGACACAGTTTCTCTTTATCTTTGGGGGCTTCTGCATTCATATTCCATCCCCTTATGAGCCCCTATGAGTTACTTCAGTGTGTTTTTATTGCAACATGAAAGAGCTGCTCCATAAACATGTTAATGGCTTTGATCACATAATGAGTTGAACAAATAGGAAACAACAGGAAGATTAAACAGAGAGGGAGAGAGAAAAAAAAACTGTAGCTTGTACAGTCTTGGTTTGTCTGAGTGGGAGCTAATTAGAGGTTTGCCATTCTGAAGCACTAAAAGGCTGAAGAGGAAGTAACGCTGGCAGGAGTCAGGGACTCAGACACAAACAAACACACTGAGAAGGATGCTCAAGCATCAACATATTTGTCATCACAGGGTTCAACTCGTGAAAATGAGCAAAAAAGAGCTGCTGATTTAACAAATACTCAAATTAACGTGATTTTTCTTTATAAAAAAAATGTACATATCTGAATTCAGTCCAGATTTAAGTTGTATTAACCAACATGAAGCCAACATCCTCAGTGGCATCAAGCTAATAAAAGTCTAAATAATATATATATATATTTGAATGTGTTTATTTCTGTTAGCAAAATATCTTGTGAACCACTGATTATTATTATTATTTTTTTGACTGGGCAAATTTTAGAAAATAATCATTGGATGTACATCTACATTGATTCAAGATGGCTGCCACACCCAGCTGAACAAATACTCTGAGGACTAATAAAATGCATGATCGATCAAAAAAGTTACCATTAAATCTTTGCCATTAACTCTGTTTGTTAGAGTGCTAGAATAAGTTGAAAAAATAAATTTTAGAAAGTAATCATTAGATGTTTGATTAACTTTTAGATTAAATCAAAAATAAAGTTGGCCACTCCTGCTAATAAACAAACACAAACAGAAAATGTCTATAACTTTGTCAGATTTGCATGTATAGAACTAAAATTTGGTATATTTTGATTTATCACAAAATTACATATAATGTTATTTTGAAGGTGTCGACATTGACAAGAGCTGCATGGAAGAAGACACAAAGTGCATGAGGATATTAATATGATCGACTCCTTAAATAATGAAGCACACAAAGACTGTTTAGTGCTGTGATAATAGAAAGAAATGCTTATCGCTCACTCATCCCATGATGAGAAAGAATAGAGTTTTAGTCAAACTGATTCTGCGATGGTGAATCATTTTTCATGCCGTTCTAATTTGTAGACATCACATCATCCAGTCACTTCCCTCCAAGATGAAGTCAATTTAAAGCACATTTAGTAGAGGCGATATCAAAATAAGTGCAGGATGGCGTTCACTTGTTTCTATTTTCATCATTATTCAGCCCTCTTTACTCCTCCTGACTGGAGCTTTAGGAGCACGAGCCTGTTTTGTAGTCAGAGTGTCTTCTTATTCTTTTTTTTTCATTTTTTTTCTTCTCGCCTCCGTTTGGTGTTTTTGTCGTGTGTCTTCCTCGTACTTCTTCTTCTTCCTCTGTGTTCTTGATCCTTGAGGTGTTGTGAGTTGTTTTGTCTGGTTAATTACCTGCACCCCGGTTGGGAGGTGAGAGTTTGAAGGTTGTCAGTGCTGTGTGTGTGTGTGTGTGTGAGCGTATGTTAGCAGGAGAGGAGGAGGAGTGAGACTAACTGTACTGCAAGACCTCACTTATGTGACAGCATGTAGACATGATGGCTTTGCTGTTGTTCAGGCAATGTTGCTGTCGTTCTTTTGCTTTCTCACACACACACACACACACACACACATGGTGAGAAGTCTCCCATTGTACTTCGTCTCTTGCTGTCTCTTCGGTGGAGGTGGTACTTCTTTGATCACAACAGCAACACTGATTAAAAGGAATGATGCCTGTCGTGAAGGAAGCCGTATTTATGAAACTAAAAGAGGACGAGGATGCATCTTCCTCTTATATTATCCCCACCTCTTGGTTGTCTGTCACTGGTTTTAAATACTCCTCTTATTGTCTAAGGTATCTCTGTTGTTGATGCTGCTGACTGATTCAGGGTTCAGTGTGTGTGGGTGTGTGTGTGTGTGTGTTTTCACACATGCTAAGTGTTGTGCCAGATCAGTTAGTTTTGAACAGGACAGCAGAACCTGTCTACTTCTGCACCTTCATCTCTCTTTAACAAGTTCATTTATTCATGAGCGTGAACACACACACACACACACACACACACACACACACACACACACAATAGCACGGCGGTTTAGTGGCAGGAAAGTAGACTGCTGGCAGATGAAAGAAAGAGTTCCTGAGCTGTTGTTATAAAATCTGTCAGCATGACGCACACAAAGCACATAGAAAGTGAATAAGAGCCGCTTTGTTTTCAGATTTATAGGTTTTAATTATTAAAAATGTATAAGGGGAGGAATAATATGCATTAATTATTCATACACAACATGTTAATTGGTTCTTGAATATTCAAAACAAAACAATTGCATGAATATTCAAACGTGGGATTAAATGGGTAAAAAAAACACAACCTTCTAATGAAAGGAAAATGAAGGGAATGAAAAAACAGAAGAATCGAAAGGAGGAAGAGAAGAGAAAAAAAGAGTGATAATGAATAAGGAGGTGTTGAGAAGGAGAGAAAATGAGATGAGGAAAAGGCAATGGTGAGGAGAGAGGAAGCCAGAAAGGAAAACATCAGAGAGTCGGGGGGGTCTTTTGTGTTTTCACAATGATGGATGACAGTGTTGACTAAACGAGCTAAATTAGAAGCTTTTTTTCCTGCAACTCTGTTGAAATATTATTAACACGCTGCAACTTTAGTGAAACATATGATTCAGCTGCACATAATGACCTTGGCTATTGATTTGGGAATTGTAAGAGCGGCGGCGTTTTCGTACTGTTTGTAGCGTGGTGGTGTGTGCATAAGTGTGTGTGTGTTTGGGGGGGTTTGTTGCAATGCAGGCCTCAGTTAAATTCTGTCATTAAAACATTAACTCCTCGTGCGCCTGAATAAACACCCTCTCTTGCACGCACACACATACTTAATAGCCTTAATTAGCCGGGCATGTGTCCAGTCTTGTAATTAGCTAATAACAGCAACATGGATGTGGTTAATTAGTGGTAGGAGGTGCTTGTGAATTAGAAAGGCAACAACACCATTACTGCTTTCTGCTGAAATTACAGATATACATAGTTAGTGAGGTTTTTTTTAAATAAAGTTAGCATTTTAATTTTGAGTGCCCACTCTGTTTTTGTTAATGCCTCCCCTGTTCCTCCGTCACTGCGTTGCTGCTACCAAGGTAAGAAAAGTTTACACTTTGTTTCTTTAGTGGGAACGTTACATCATCCGGGCTTAATCTCTTGTTACACTTGAAAAGGAGCTGATTATCTGAAGAGCTTGTCATCTTTCTTCCCTTCATCCTCCTCTCTGCTTCTCCTCATCCTCTACTTAATTGGTGCCCCATCAACCCGTTAATCAAATTACTTCTGAACCAAAATTGACAGTTTTCATTAATTATAAAGGATTATTCTAATTGCAATTCAAATTTATTCATTCACAACAGACGGCGCTCAGTAATATTTCAGTGAATTAGCATATTAAATGGAGTGCTTCGTACATTAGTTATGGTAATGTATGCGCCTTGCCTTATTTGGACTGTGCGAGCCATATGCACGCCACACGGGCAGTTTGTGTGTGCTGCGTGCACAGGTGAGGAACCTCGACAGCGTTTAATTTGTTTGACAAACGTAGCGGGAGTTAAATGTTCCAACCCGCCTCGAACATCTCCCTCATCTCCTTCTTGCTGCCTCCTCCTCCTCCTTCAGGCCTCTTCCTTCCTTTTTTCTTTTCTTCCCTCACCTTTTCACATTAAGGTCACAATTTAACTTCATCACCTGTCACGAGTGGGGGGATCGCAATTTTTCTTTCAAAGTTCCTCGGTCCAGACTTTAAAGGGGGGGTTCACATCTTTTGAAGTGAGGTTCTGCAGAAAAATATTAATGAACAATTAATATTGCAGCAGTGCTTTAAGTGAAAACTAGCCAGAATCTCATCAGTGTTTTCAGGAAACGGCACATTATGTTCAACGAGCGTTCGCTTTCCTGTTTGCACGAGATTTAAAGTTGAGCTTTTGATGTTTGATGATGCACGAAAATCTGTTTTCTTCCTTCCTGTATTCAAAGAGTCAAAGGAAACATCAAACACAGGTCAGTTAGAAAAAACAAGAGAAGAGAAAGTTTTTATTTGTATTTATTTCAACTAGTGCCAAAGTGGCAGCCGCACTGGACAGTCAGGGTCAGTGCTGTAGTCTAGCTTTTCTTTACTTCCTGCTCTCGAGTTTGCAATCATACATTTACATTTACACAGTGAATTATATTTATTTTTGAATGCAATGGAGACTTTTTTATCAAGAAGACCAGTACGCACATTTCTTGTAATAAAATAGTGACAAACACAAAACTTTGTCCTTAAAGCAACTAATAAGTTTAGATTAAGATAAAACAAAACAATTATGACTAAAACAAAATTGACAAATATCAACTATTTTAATTTTTTTTACACAACCAATCAGTGGGTTATCACATATTGGTGGAGGTGGACTGATGCAATGAAGTTAATCTGTTATTATTATAGGGGTTATTATGCAAAATTGACTTTTTGAGCTTTATATCATAATATAATGTCATTCATTTCTCAAAACATACCTACATACATAAACATAGAGCGTTGCTTTGACTCATCCATGCATGTTTGAGAAATCCTTGACTCTCCTCTAGAGCTGCATAAACACTTACTGATACAAAGCTCCACCTGTTTGTACAAAGCTCCTCCTTGGAGCTCAGTTTGCAGCCAAGCTCCCACCCCACAGAGCACCTTGTCCTCGAAGCATTGTTGTGAAGACATGCTGAAGTGGGAGTGTCTGAAACGGTAATAGGTTCTTGAAGAGGCAGAGGCCAATTTCAAGGCATTTAGATTATTTTTGATACATACAGCATTTTGAAAACAACTGAAGGTAACAATTACTTGATTGTGGAACAGAACTGAACTATGTGCTTTGAATATTTACAACACATCCCTTTAATTCATGTTAATGAGTTTTTCAGCTTACCACTACATATAGTTCTTCATCCTGCCAGCATGGTACCTGTTTGTTTCAGTCTGTTCACTCTGAGACATTTCAGAGATCTCATTTTGATTATTTGGCTTTTTCATTAAGTTCAAAATAGGGGTCAGTTTGCGTTTCATTTTTTGCTTCTTGCCAAAGTCTGCACTGCTCACATAGTGGAGTTACAAAACTGCGGCTGTTTGGCACATGTAAGCAGTTGATGGCCGCTATTCTGTCGACTCCATCCATGTGTGTTTCACCTCATTTCCACACCACACAATGTAATATGTATCTCTGCTCATTTTAAGTGGTCATAAGCAAATCCTAGAGATTTTCAAGTGGTAATACAGCGTATATCTGTGTATCGCATAGATTACACCACTGGTCTGGGTTAAATATTTCATGCTGCCAAGATGTTGTGATTAAATAAAATATCCTTTTAACAAAACAAGACATCAGAGCAAAGTCTCTTGGTGTAATGTCCAGTGTGCAATCCAGTCATGGTAATCTATTGCAGCAATGGATGTAGAAATATTTGTGGCCACGTTATAAGCAAAAACTCTGACAGCTGTTGGGAAAAATAAAACAAACAATGTTTTCTGAGTAGTTTCACATGATTACAACACAAGCTTTGAAATACTTTGTATATATGAGGGGCAACTGTAGCCATAAGGGATTTAAAAATATTAAATGTGTTTTGTCATAGAACAACTGTATATCATTCACTGACTTTATTATTTTTCATTAGTTAAACAAATAAAATAAAGTTAAAGAGTTATATGAGGTGTGGTGAATCAGTGGAAACAAAATTAAAAAGAAAATGTCAAAGAGTTTTAAAGCTATACTCTCATCACATTTCGCTTTTCACCATCTGAATCAATTAGTCAAAAATTCCCAAAGCAGTGTGTGTGTGGGAGAGAGAGAGAGAGAGAGAGAGAGAGAGAGGTGACTGATGGAGAGAGAAAGAGACAGGAGAAGAGAGGAGGAAGAGGTTCCTGTCAATATCACTTCCTTCATCACTCTCTTCCTCGCCTCTCTTCCTTTACTTACCCCATCGTTCCATGAATTATTTCTAGCAGCGATGACAAAGGAACACACACACACAGAAGAACACACTCAAAGATGGTCCTACAAGTTGTGTTTTTGTGCCTCGTACCACCCTGCAGGTCAGTGGTACTGTAGTCCTGTAACCTCATCATCATGACAGAGTTTCCAGCTCCATTAGAGCTTTTTTTGTCTGTTTTGTTGTTCTAAAAACAAAAAGACTTTAGATCAATTTGAAGCCAACCTCTGTGTGTGTGTTCAAGTGCATGTGTGCACGCCATACTTGTTTGGCGAAAAGTGAGATATCCTGTAGCTGGTCACTCTTTATTCATCCTTTTTCCTGCTTCTACTCTTTCTCTTCTGTCCCTCCTCTCCTTTTCTTTCCCTGCTCCTCCTCCCAAATCAATTTCACTCATCTATAATTCAACAGTTTGCCTTCAGCCCTTAAAATATACACCACAGTGACCTCCTCCCTCTGTCTATCTACCACCTCATCTGTGCCCTCTCCTTCTCACTCATTCGCCCTCCCCCCCGTTTTCTCCCCCATTTTATTCCCTCCAGTCAGTGAGACCAGTAAAGCCTGCCTAGGAGGTAATTATATTATAACCCCTAACTGTGGAGCAGCATCACAGAACCACAGTGTTGGCTAATTTCTAATCAAGAGTCATTACATTAGGTGCTTGGCAAGTAGCACAGCCGTTGTTCAAGTTTTTAGTGAAGTCATTTAAATAAAGGCCACTCATTCCCCCAAGTGCACACAAGTAGAATATGTTGATAATAAATCTTTTGGGTTTATAGTCTCATGGACATTAGATCATACCTCTGAATTAAAAAAGAAGCTGAAATATTCATGCAGTATAATTAAAGACATAGAGATATTTGAAGTAATATGAAAGTTGGAGTTACTTTGCAGCTAATTAATATGGGGAAATATTAATTATTAAACATAATTACACTGAATTATTGTAGAACTGTGGGTTTACTAATTCAAAATACAATAAAAACAATCTGTATTTCTTTAGTCAGCTGTACTTTAAACCCTTTAAAATATACACCATCGCTACATTTAATGTATATTCAATAGTATTCTATGGGAGCTTGTTTTGATCTGCAATACATAATTTCCATTTCTATTTTAATGTAATGTACACTTTATGCACACTTCTTTGCAAAAAACAGTAAAAATAATTAGACTTTAATTTGACCTACATTGTTACAGCTCTGCAGTAAGACCCGTCTACTTTTTAAAAACATACCAAGACTTTAAAAGTCAAAATTGTTTATTAATTTAAAAGTTTTATTGTGCATGTCCTGCAGTTTTGAAGACAATTTATTGATTTCTCAGATAGACTGTTACTTTTGGTTTGTGCAGCTGTCCGTCAGCTTCAAGAGAGGGAAAAACAAGTTAAAAGCTTTATTTTGCTATTTCTTTATTTTCTTTATTTCTATATTATGCTAATTTCTTTAAAAAAAAACAATTTAGCTCCACCTTAAATGGTCTGATTATCAAATAAATAAGCACGTTTTACTTGAGCTAAACAGGCAACCTCTATAAATAAAAGCTAGTTGACTAATCTGAAACTTCTTTACCAGGTGTCAGCTGATAGTTTGTTTATCACTGATGAGTCAAACTGTTTCCTGGAGCTTCTGCTGCTTTTAGCCTTTCTTCAACAGGTCCATGGTGAGGAACTTGAAGTCACAGCTGCTTCTGCAGGACCGCAGTTAATTGAATGACAACAGTGCTAAACTTTCAGTTTGACAGAAATAAAAAGATGGACTATTTTTTTCATTTTTTGAGTATAAAATAAAAATACAATAACCATCCGTTTTTTGATTTTCAATATTTGTTTTCACAATGAAAAGTGAATGAGACACATGTTGTTAACATAGCTGTAGGTTACATGGAGTTACAGTTAAATATATAATATGAATAAGTTTATAATTATTCAAACAGTGACAAATGCCTCATCAGCTTCTGTAAACTGATGATTTTTTGTTAAAACAGTTGTGTGTGCCTCCTTGTCAAACCCAATGACACCAGTGACACTGTTCCATGTAACAATGATGCAACGAGACGACACATGTACAGATTTATACAGGTGCTGAACAAGCCGGCCGGTAAAGTTATTTATTCTCGGAGTATCTCAGGCCTGGCAGAAATCATGGGACACCATCGCTCTGACTAACACCGCTCTGCCTGCTTGTGATGTCATTTAGATATGCAGAGATGACAACAATGACAGCATTAATAGTAATGATGGCAATATGAAGCTAAGCCCTCATCATCATCATCATCATTAGCATATCTCCAGGGAGATGAGCCATGATTGACAGCTAGCTGGGTGCTTTTTAGGGCTGCAGCTCAGCTATCAATTACCTCTGTGCATATCAACCGTCATTATGTAAAATAACTTTGCTTCGCTTGGTTCTGCTCAGTTCTCTTAAGTCTCGTTCGCTCGCATAACTCCCCCAGCCCCATCCTCCTCCCCCTCCTGCCTTTTTTCTTTCCTCTGCACTCCACTCAGCTCCCCCCAACACACACACACACACAGCAAGCCCTCCCGTTTACTGATGGTTTCTGCTTGAATTGGATTCTTTTTCTCTCAGCTCTTTCCCTTTTGCTCTCTTGCTACTTTAGCCTGGCTCATCCGTTGAGTTTATGTGGACGTCTCACTCTCAAGATGCCCTAAAAGTTGTTAAGTGATCTAAAGAAAAACACAGGCAGGACTTCAGTGTGTATGCAAACAGAAATGTGCCTCTGCTCTTTCACAGCCCTTCTGTGGTAAAAAAGTTGCATAATTTTTACTGTTGCATGGTGTTGTCCTTTCTTCACATTTTGAAGAATAAGCTGAGGTTTTTCCTAATTTCTCTGTTTATTTCTAAAGAAAGTCAATACTTATACAATTATATTCAGTTTTGTATGGTTTGTTTTCTGTGATAACTCACTTTAAGTTACTAAGTAATTACATAACGCATGAAATCTTTAGTTTGATTGAATGCAACTTGTAGAATTGGGTATAGGTTACCAATCCATGGATAAAACGAAAAGACTGTAGGGTGTTTTTATAATATGATTTTGAGTAAACCTGGGGAAACACCAAAAACCTCCTGAATCACTGGTTCCTTTTGAGAGGGAATTGTAATTTTTATACTAATCTAACAAGCCTGTTGATCTAAAGCAGCTTTAGCTAAGGAGTAAAGTGCAAGAAGTGAAGCCAAGCTTATCTCCAGTCACCAGATTATTTATAAATCCACACAAAATGATTAAACATGCTTATATTAGTCAATGATATAATATGTAATGTGTTGTAAAGGGGTCATTTTCTGCAAAGTCCCATTTTTTAGCCATTACATACATTTTGTTGCATACTTGGAGTCTCTAGGAGGGCTGAAAATTGGAATTCAGTTTCTGCTGGTGCTCCCAAGACATTTTTATATTCTGTTTAGGTCTTATTTTTCAGTCTGTTCAGTTCTCTTTATTCTCCGTTACGTATTTTAAGGCGTACATAGGCGTCTGGGGAGGTACATCAAAGGAGGCTTGAGGAGAAGACTTAGAGTGGGGCATGCTCTCCAGGAAGAACACTTTTTTCCTGAGCCTGCTTGGGACCCCCCAGCTGGAACCTGAAAAAAAAAAGGATTAGGATGCAGTTTGAGGAAGGGATGAAGTGTGGGATGGGGAAGGGATGGATGGATGAGGAAGGGACGTAGAAGAAATGAAGGGAGAGAGAAAAGTGGCGTGAAGAGAGCGTGCAAAGGGGCCAAGTGGGGCAAAAGGGGAGGGTGGGTGTCGAGACAGCAAGCTGAGGGCAGAACGCCAGGTGCAGCGAGTTTAAATAGATGCTGACTGATTAGCAGAAGATGGGAGGCGTGGTCCTGCTCCCGAACCTAAGTTAATATCTTAACTTCATTTTTAAGTGAGGCCTGGGCCTGAAGGAAACATATTGTACGTGTTTTTGAGGCTGGGGGAAACCAGAGTACCCAGAGAAAACCCACACAAGCATGAGGAGAACATGCAAACTCCGCACAGAAAGAGCCCAGGTTCAAACCAGGGATCAAACCCAGAACCTTCTTGCTGTGAGGTGTTGGTGCTAACCACAGAGTCATCATGCTGCCCATTGCAGGTGGTTTGTCTATTGCAGTTCCACTTTACACAAACCACAACTGAATGATTTAAATGTGAAAATGAAGCATTCAAAAGCATGATATGTCTCCTTTAACTTGGTCAGTGTGTGCACTGCAGCAAAGATGCTGTTCTCCACACCTACAGGTGATGATTACTGTGGACAAATCAGCAGTTTGCAGTGTTTCGGTGTCATGTGGTGACAGTTTGGCTTGCTTGGCGTTCTTGCTGAGGTAGGACAGCTAAAGTGTCACTTATTATCAGTTGCATGGTTCCAGACAAGATGCAGAAACTTACCAAGTTGTACAGCAGTGCACTGTAGCATTTGCTGCCACATTTTCCTTTTACAAAAGATTTAACTTAGCTTGTTCTCATGTAAGTAAGATAAATTTGTCTTTGTTTTCTGGCTGTTAAATATCATTTCACACATAAAAGAAAATTCAAACAGTTTGCCTATTTTAGTTAAACATAGCTGACAAGATATAAAGACTTCTCCCGTTTCAGGGCTTTAATCTTTTATCAGCAATCATCACCTCGTCTGAAGTGTTCTTGAACAAGACGTTTTAAAGAGCTAAAAAAAAAAGTACCTTCCCCACAGGAAGCAATAGATTATTACAATATGATTGCCAACACAAGGGCATAATAGCATTTCATAACCTTGTTTTTCCTTCTGCATACTTGGACAGCAGAGTCCAGCAACACTATCTGATGTCATCACATTATACAAGAAACTTTCAGCATAAACAGGAAACAGGACGTTGCTCTCTCCGATAAAGATCAACAAATGGAGAGGAAAACACGACACGCATTTGTTATATTGGCTATTTGAAATGACAGATGAGACCAAGTATGTTGAATTAATAGGGTTGGTCAGTAACTAGAACTGTAGCTAGAGTAACTTCTTCTAACTATTAACTTTCATCATTTTGTCTGGAAAGCTCGGGCAAGAAACTTGGCAGAGAGGTGGGAAAAAAAACGACATTTAAGAAAGCAGGGAGACAGTGGAGAATCAGAGGAGGTCGGAACAGCAAAAACACTCATCTGTGGTTCGGTTTGTCTGCACAAACTGACTCGCTGCACTTTCTTCACCTGTCAGCAACAGCTCACCATGTGTCTATCTCTGTGTGTGTGTTGGTGTGTTCTTGAGAGATTTTAGTTTTTCTCCACCAAGGCAGCATTGTTATTCTTGGCCAAGTAAAGCAGCAGGTCTTCGGGGACCAAAACGGACACAAACATTCAGCCTTCGACGTTCACGCTGTTTTTTTTTTTTTACAAACACACACAGTTAACTGGAATTCCCCTGGATGTCACGCCGCCGCTGCCCTGTTGGCACTGTAACCGTCTAAAATGACAAGAGAGTGGTCAAAACAAACTTCCATTATCCTCTGTCCTGATTCCTCCCTGCTTGCCCTCACTCTTCCTCACTGCATTCTGCCTGCCTCTACATCCTGGCGTCCTCTCCAGCTCCTCTCTCTGTCACTTCCTGTCTCTCTCTCTCTCAGGTCTGTGTTAGCCCCATATATTAAATATTAATGTTAGTTGTGCTCTGAGCCATAATTGCCATCTCTGCCTCTGAATAATGGATGTAACTGTGCTGTTCACCAATGCACCAAGAGAAAAAAACCAGCATCCAACTGTTGTTTGCTACATTTCTGCAGCTAACAGACTTCCTAACAGGAGAACAGGTGATTATATTATCATAGCTAACTGGTTGCTGTCAAAACCACAATTGTTAAATCTCTGCTTTGTTTTTCCTTCAAAACCTTCGTGATTTTGTTTAATAGCAGTAGCTAACAGAGAACCGGATTACTAAAATTACTTGTTTTAAATTATTGCCAGATTTGCTTTGGCTCAAAAAAAGATTTTACTAAAAGTAAAATGATTGCAAATGTTGCAATAAAACATCACACACGGTTTGTTTTATAATCTTTTTTTTTTTTTTTTTGCGTCATTGTACTAATTGCTGGTATTTATGCCAGAAGTAGATAAATGAAATTCTAATAAATGATTTGGCTTTTTTTCAAAGTTGCAAATATTTTAGTACTTTTAGTTTTATCGGCTTTCATATACTAATAATTTAATTTGTTCTGAATAGTCTTTTGTTGGTTATAGTTGAGCTCTAAAACAAGGCAACAATTTTTCTAAAATGACAGTATTTTTTTCAACGTTATGGTTTAAAAGGAGGGTGTGTGTGTGTGTGTATGTGTGTACTTGTTTTGGCTACAGAGTGAGTACCAGGTTAGGTTTTTAATCAACAAAGTGAGGTCATTTTTGGAAAGTGAGGACATTTTCCTGGTCCTCAACTTATTTGCAGCGCTGCTGTGCTTTACTATTTACGTTTAGAAGTATGGTGTGAATTAAGTTTTGATTCAGGTTAGGGTTAGCTACAGACCAGTAATGGTTAATTTTAAGGAAATGTCTGGGTTAGGCATAAATACAGTTACAAAAATGAATGGAAGTCAATACAAAGACCTCAGTTTGATGCAAATACAAGGATGTGTGTGTGTATTGCACAGAACTGGTCCTGGGTCAGCTCTCTGAGTGTCATACCCTCAATAAAGCAAAGGTCAACAGTGCTGTTATCACTTGAACATGGTCGGGCCTGGAGGTGGAGTATAGAATATAAACGGGGGACATAGCTCTCCTCCTCCTCCATCAGTCAGACTCGTATAATTGCCTCTTTTAATTGGGAGCCTCTTAACGACCAGTGACTGGACCAGCTAATCAATTTACGCAAGGTGTCTGAGAATGTGTGTTGCTGCAGGGCCTTCTGGTATCACAGTTGATCAGGTCATATGGGGTCAACTGAATGGGGGAAAAGGGGATGTTCTGACGCTGCATTAAAATGTAGAGGATGTACTAGAACATCAATGAGTGAAAGCACTCAGGATAAAAGACAAGTGAAGTCATAATGTGAAGTCAAATGAGGAATCCAATGATGGACTGACAATACCAATGCACTTAGAAAATCTGATACAATTAAATGTAGGTGATTGTTGAGGTGAGATTTTGAATCATTCATTTGTTTCTTTACAATTCTGCATTCCCTGTTCACTATGCAACAATTAAAGAAGTAAGTAATAGTAAAATACAGTTAGGGTGAATTCACAGAAGCCCTGTTTAGTGTGCTTTAATCAAACTCTAGTCTGTTTGCCTATAAAGTCAGGTTCGTTTGGGGAGGTGTGAACACATACTCAAGCTCTGATGCAGATCAAAACAGTGAACTGTGGTCCACCTAAAAACAGGCCTTGGCTTGGTTAAAGTGAACTTTGCTGTGGTTTGAATGCATGTGTGAATGCCAAGTGGACTTCAGACCACTCCAAAAGCAGGAAGTGGAAGTATGATAGTAATAAAGTTACTCAAACACATTACTTGATGTCTGTGGTGGACATCACTGCTATGAAGTTGGATGCACTCCTCGGTGCATACCACCTCACACGGAGCCGTTTCCACCACCTTTTATGAAAAAACATTCTCCATGGTTCTGCCTGATCGTCCACTCATGCTGAGCCCATCGTTGAAGAATGTTTATTTGGCACATTTGCCAAAAACAAATCCTACAACTGCTAAAATATGACGTTACTCCATGATACGCCAAGGAAATTGCGCTAAGTGTCTTTTTTTTAGGAAGTTTTCATGTTGTTTCCTTCACTGGTTCTTAGTGCAGCGCCACCACAGGTGAGGAGGTAAACAGGTTGCTCAAAAGGTTTGGTTTTTTTGTCACAGTGCAGTGTGAAAGCAAACAGCACCAGCTGACAGTGTTGTATAAAGTACCACAAAGTGATAATTGAGTAAAAGTACAAGTATCTTACCACATAATTACTTTGGTAAAAGTTAAAGTCTCCTTTAGGAATATTACTTGAGTAAAAGTCTTAAAGTATCTGATATTTTTTGTACTTAAGTGTTAAAAATAAAAGTATTGATTTAAAAGTTAGATTTTCTGTAATGACATTTATTAGGAGGTGACCTCCCCAAAACAATGCAGAAATGACTATATTGTATTAAAATGAATTGATGTTAAATTTAGGATGCACTAGTCTAGCTGTTTCAGTTTATATACATATATCAAGGCTGCTCAAAGCTTTTACCCAAAATGAAAATCTATCTGAGGGCTGCGGCCAAAGGTAAAAATATAATTCATGAAATACAAATACTTCTTAAGTACTGTCCTTTTATTTTAATGATTATGTCCTGCTGTCCTACAAATCACTTTAAAACAAACCATTTCAGTTTGAGTCTATATTTACTGTAACTTCTTCAAGCGCATGGTTTTTATTAAAATTAGAAAACTGCTAACATACTGGAACTTATTTTTTTCTGAACTGCTATAATCCTGCTACAGATGAGGCTAATAAATTGGTGAGTGTGCACATCCCAGTCGCCTCTTTCACAAACGGCTCTCCAAAGGAAAGTTCAGCTGAGGTGGTTGTGTTAACGCTATGCTAGTGTTGTGAGGAGGGCTGGACAGTGAGAGGTCGGCAGGGGTCACCGTGGCTGTCCTCCGCTGTGATAGGCTGTCACCTGGGGGGTGAGGGGTCAAGATAATTAGGCATGCAGAATCCCTGCGCCGCTGTTCTAATGAAGCCTGAGCTCGTTAATGCAGAGTTTTACACTCAGACCTGCCACTGAGCTTTGCTGCACCATCACACACTTACATGTGCAGCATTCATTTGCACACACACACACGCACACACACGCATCGAGGCACAGACCTCTGCTTTATTCTGCTGGTTCAATACAAAAGCTGTCATTTATAGAGCAGCAGAGCACCAGGCTCAGACACAAGGGAATGGAGATGTTAGAGTCAAAGACAATTGTGCAATCTGTATTATAATAAAGCCTTAAAGTATTTAATGTTCCAACAAAGCGTTGTTCACTTTCTTTTTTGTTTACTTTGTTTTTCATGCAAAGAGGTGGGGGTCAGTTGCAATGTACCCAATCATACTGAAGGAAATTTTGTAATTGATTAATTGAATATTAGATGCAGTATTGTACTTTATACTGTCTGATCATTTGCAGCCTTAGGTTTTAAGCAGACAAAGAGTTGGTGTGTGTCTTATCATGTGTTCTTTCTTTAGTTCAAACAAAATAAGTTACGTTCTGATGTCTGACATAAAAGGTAACACCTCCGGGGTTGTAACCAGGAAGAGATGAACATTATAAGGCCAATTAATTATTATAGTAGTAAGAAGTTGTTAGTGGGCTGCAGACTGCTCAGAGCAGAGCAGCTGTGTTTTGATTTAGCCCAAGATCATATGCTGAGGCCTATAGTTGTACTGTGAACCTGATTAGAGTCAGAAGATCAAAAATAAAGAATTAAAAAAGAAATCCCAGATTCCTGTTTATTCAGACATACCATTTTGAACAACGCACAATACATTTGATTTATTTAAATAAAAACTATGCTTACATAACAAAAACAATCAGTATTGGTTTGGAAAATGCATGCTGGTTGAATGCAAATCTCATACATATTTAAAAAAAATTTTTAAAGGATTCTATTAGTACGAGTACTATGAGTATGAGTACTGTTTGTTCTCAGTTTACCTAATTCTAAAACACCTGTTGAATAAACCAACATATCCTCTGTCAGGTTTGATTTTATGTTTATTTTTGTCACCTATCAGTCAGGTTGGCACAAGCAACAGAAAGTACTTCATGAAATATGACTTATTTTGATCCATAGTGTAAGATTAAACAAGTCTCACAATGCCTTACAAAAAAGTATTAAAAGAATCAGTTTTAATCCAAAAATTATGATGTTTAATTACAGTTCAGCAAGTTGTTTTTAAGTGTAATGTACTGAAAATAGAAATGGTGTGCAGGGTTCTAAGTGGTTATTTGATTAGATTATTATATGATAATACATCAGTATAGAAATATATTTACAGTCATTTCTTTGGACATGTTAATAAAAATCCAGAAAACACTCTCCACCCACAAAAAAACAAAAAGTGCTGTTTTTAAATTAAAACATGTTTGAATAAAAAGGTCCAGACAAAATGCATAGTTTTAACTGTTCTTTTTGGTTGTGCTTGAGCTAAAACAGCTAAAATGTGTTTGTTTTGTTCTGTCAGTGTTGCTTCTGTCAGGCAGGCCACCAAAACACAGTCTGGATGTCTTGATTTGATCATCTGCTGCTCGTATCTATGAAAAAAAAAAGTTTCATGCCACCGGATTCTGTTTTAAATGCACAACGTCAACAGAGTTTGCAGGTTTTATTACTTTAGAAAAGAGTTCAGAAATCAGCTGCACAACAAAGACCTAAAATCTGACAACTTCATCCTCATGGAAAGTTGGTTATTATTATTAAACACTTGAGTCTGTTGCTAACATTATAAAAGCAGCCAACAGTCAACCTCAAGGTTTAAACCAAATGATAAGTTTATTCTTAAGAAATGTGTGAAGAAAGGGATTTTTTTTATTTGAATAAAATGTAACCACACAATTGACTGTGGAGGCGAATTTGCACAAGTCTAAAAGTCAAATTGAAGACTTTCTCAAACACAAACTTCCTCATAGTGACATTTTAAATCAGGTTTGTCAAGGTGTGTTGTATTGCTTTTCTTCTTACACGACCGTTTCAAAGCAGCAGCTATGGATTTAAGAACAAGAACCAAGTTCTTCCTTATCTGCATCTAAATTCCACAAGGAAATACAACGATTTTCGGTACCAGGAACACTATGAAATATTCATTTGTCTTTATCTGTGTTTGAGACTGGCTTGAGCTCCTAATCTAGAGGGACGCGGGGCTCGTTTCTTGCTTCGTTGTTTAACCATTAACTCCAAATATGCCCTTTAACTTTTTTTGTCTCAACAGATTTTTCCTCAAGTTTTTCCTCAAGTGCAACCAGAACTGCCTAAAGAACGCGGGAAACCCACGAGACATGAGACGATTCCAGGTAGAGGCATCGCATATCGTTTTTTTCACTTTACTTTTCCTCCGCTTCACAGCCTTAACTATGCATCAGATGTTTCCTCTCCCTTTTGTTTACTGCAGAAACACCAGTTAATTGTATACATTACATTTACTCTATAGTTGTCTCAACACATTAACACAAGAATATATGTTGTGTGTGTGAGTATTTAAGCAATCACTGATTTTCCAGGAAGTGGGAGAACAATCTTAAACAAAGCAAGAAAGAAAGAAATTTAAGGCAGCTCAGTCATTATTATTTTCTTATCTTTGCGGCTGCAACACAATCAGGAAGACACCACTTGAGGCTGAGTGGATATACTGAACGCCCTGGAGATACTGATAGATTTATTACCGTGACGCGTGTGTGAAAGTGTGTGTGTGTGTGTGTGTGGATTCTGCATGTGTGGGGAGGGGAGAGACAGGACAGGCAGAGTCACATTGTAGCAAGTGTGTGACCAAATCTGAGCCTCTAATTGCACGGCTCTATTGTAGTGGAACCAGAAGAAGACAGCTCTGTTTCCCTGGGAGATAATTAAGGGCTGGACCTATCAGAAACACACACATACACACACACACACACAACCTACAGTCACAGTGGGTCAGTGTGTGTTAGGAATGATGGTAATAGCAGTGATAACTGGCTACATTTAAAAAGCTTTTCACAGCTTAATGCTTTAAAGTCCTCTCTGCGATGATCTTTTCACCCCTGGTGTTTTAGTTCTTTACTTTTCTTCCTCCTCTTCTTTCACTCTGCCACTGCTTTTTGCTCACACATCTCTTGCTTTTTGTTTCATACCTCTTTCCCCTCTGGTCGTTCTCATCATATAACCCATCTTTCCATGCCTCATCTTGTCCCCCCTCGTCTCTCCAGGTGGTCGTATCGACTACGGTGAGCGTGGAGGGACACGTCCTGGCCGTTTCAGACAACATGTTTGTCCACAACAACTCGAAACATGGTCGACGGGCCCGCAGGCTCGACCCTGTGGAAGGAACACCGTCCTATCTTGAGCATGGTAACACCAGTGTGTGTGTGTGTGTGTGTGTGTGTGAGAGTGTGTGTGTGTGTGTGTGTGAGAGTGAGAGAGAAAAAGAGAAAGCAGGAGGCCTACCAGATGGTTGATAGTTTAATCCTATCAGGTGATTCCTGCCCCTCCATCTGGCTAATCCAACTTACTACACACACAGATCATGGTGTGATGCTGTGTGTGTGCGGTGGGTCTAATATCATTATAGTTTTTCTCATAAATAAACCCAGACTGAGGGGCGGTGTTGTAATTCAGCTGAATGCTGATAATCACACACTTACATTACAGCCAGAGCTGCTTTTTGACAGACAGGCAGATTTGTGTTGTTGTCCTGTGGGATTGGATCAAATGAGCTTAAACTCATGATTGTCTGTATTGAAGTGACATAAGCTGACTGTATCTGTTTTGTTTAAAGTGATGCATATTGAACCATCTGGATGTGTTTTTGTGTTATATCACAGCTAATCTCATATCAATAAAACCTTAGGATAGACACATTTAAATTGCAACATGTTCATATTAAAGTTTTTATTATAATATTAAAATTACAATTGTATCCCATCTTATATGCACTCATGGTAGATGTTTAAAATTATTTAATTGGTGTACAAAAAAATACACAGCAAAATACACAGCAAAATTCTTATTTTGTTGGATAAAATTCTTCTTTTATTATATAGTCATATTATTATTTTTTTTTGTAATGTTTGCGTCAAAATGTTACTGCTTCAACAAGGAATATTAGAAAAGACACATCTGAAGGTCTCACATGTTGAACTATTTTGTGCATTTTTTTATTATGATGAAATTGCTTCAAAGCAGATTTTTCTCCTCTAACCAGGCATCCCTTGTTTAAATAAAACAAATATATAATTTCAAACACCAAAGGTAAAAGAGTTGTGGTTTTATTCCTCAGCTGATTATTTTAGATCCATGTCGTTTGATTTGTTTCTTTTTTTCTGTAATATCCCCTTCAGGAGCAGCTCCCTGCATTAAAGCAATCAGTCCCAGTGAGGGCTGGACCACGGGGGGCGCCACAGTCATCATCATAGGAGACAACTTCTTTGACGGCCTTCAGGTTATCTTCGGTACCATGCTGGTTTGGAGCGAGGTCAGTCATCGTTCTGTCTCAGTGTTGGTTCAGGCCCTTCACTGTGGGCCTCGGCCCGCAGACCGTTGGAAGTAATTCAATATGAAAACATACTTTTCCTCATGGTCTGGCTCTTAACTGTGTGTGATCGTGCGCATGTGTGTGTGTTAATGTTTGTCTAAATTATGTTTACCTCCCTAATGAGTCCCCCACCAACTGGCAACCACCTCCCCTCTCTGCCTTCCTCACCCACTCTCCCTCCACCTCTTTTTCTTCAAATCCTGATCAGATCAGCACATTTTGATAGCCATCGGCTGAACACACACACACACACACACACACACACACACACAGAGCTCACTATCAGAGTTTTCCCCACTCCTCTACAGAATGTTTATTTGTCTTCTGACTCCACTCACCGTGTGTGCTGAGCGACCGTGGCTTCCTTCCAACAGCAACAGAGGTGGTGTGTGTTTGTGTGTGTTGGTGCGTTGGTGTGCGCGTGTGTATTAAGAGCTGAGGGGTTTGTTTACAGTGTTGAGAGCTGCACTTACACACACTAACATGTGTACAGAGTCTCAGTTCAAACTGACTCAGCTCTCTCGGCTTCAGATGGATTTTTGCCAGCCAAATGTTTCATTTGCACTCAACCTGATTATTGATTCTGAAGGCAGAAATCACAGTTTGAAGCTGCAAGTCAGTGGAACGAGACTAAGCTTTTTTGGCATTTCCTTTTGTCTGCACTTCAGATCCCTACCTACCTGTAGTATTTAGGGTGTATGGACAAAAACTCAGTTTTTTCCATTTTTAAACACAATAATATGTGTGACACCTCAGAGTTGCTCCCACATACAAATATTTTTATTAACTTTAAGCAGTTATTATGTTAATGAGTGAGTTTTCTTTTAGCAATTCTTATAACAGTGTTCACAGAGTACCTCACATAATAAAGGACAGATGATTTTAAAGTATAAGCAGTCAGGTAGATCCTAAGAAGTGCCTCAAAAACCAGCGGAACATACATCTCTGGGGCACTGCATTTAATAGAGCATGGATAATAATATTAAAGTGTACTTTTAATCTCATACAATTTACATTTGTATTGTGATATGTACAATAACACTTCTGTGATGCAATATGTAGCCATAAAAATGGTATAATTTGTGAGTTTTTGTTTGTTTTTTCATTAAGGATGGGAGTTTTTTTTTAAACAATCAGTTTCTAGGTTCTGTTTTTTATTTACTGACTTAAGATTTTTTTTTTTACCTAGTTGATTACGCCACACGCCATCCGGGTCCAGACACCTCCTAGACACATCCCAGGGGTCGTAGAGGTCACTCTGTCCTACAAGTCCAAACAGTTCTGCAAAGGCACGCCAGGAAGGTTTATATACACCGGTAGGTCCAAACACACACACTGTACAAACACAACACAATAAATATTATATCTTCTAATCTAGGAATTACACATTTCACTTTGAAATTTTTTTTTCAGGAATATTTTTTTTAATTTGTGTATGGGAGAGAAATGGAGACTCTCTGTGTGTGTATGTGTGTGTGTGTTGAATGAGTTTGCAGTTCACTCTCAGGCCAGACAGTGTTGAACTAATGACTGCAGATTAGTCAACATTAACGACCCACACTCGTTCGAATGTTGCCATAATCAGAGGCTCGTTAAAAACCAGCTACAATTAAACAGTCTGCTCTTTATAGCCCTGCATACTGAAACTATTAGTGAAATCATCCAGAACACCCAGTTTACCAACACACACACACTTGTTAAACACAAAATGCACACGTTGTTGAAGACATGTGTGACTTCTGACCAGACTGACTGTGAATGAGCACTTTCCTGCAGAATCGAAGTAACAGTGAAGAGAGAGGAAGAAGTGTGTGTGTGTGTGTGTGTATGGTTTGCACATATATGTGGAAGTGGTTAGAGGTGAGGTGATGTCTGGTATTGATCCGCTGCTCAACTCGGCTCCATCACACCATAATGATGACGTCAGGAAAGGAAAAGCATAAAAAATAGCTGCTGTATAAATACCTCGAGGCAAGAAGCATTTAATGACCTCAGTTATCAACCGAAGCTAAAGACGAGGATTTAAACCTGATCAATAAGGAAAATACCCATGAATGAAGTATTGGTTTTAGTTCTATTTGTGCTGGTCGTGCGTGAAAGACATCAGTGTCACAATAAATAGTCCTTTTTTCTTATTAAATTACTTTGTTGATTTAGTTTTGTTATCACTAACATGAGTGACACAGGTGATAATATTTATTTTGCTTTTAACAAAATGTTGGTTGATAAGATGGAGCAAAGCAAACATCTAAATGAAAGTAACAATTCATTTTAATATAGTTAAAAGAGTTAAGTTCAAAGCACATCATGTCCATGATCATTTCAGAGCTTAAAGCTTGGTCCTGCTGGTGTTTTGCTCCTTTCTGCTGTCACTGAAAAGCTGCTCAGGATGGAGAATTACAGCGAAGTGAAGATTCAGTCTAATGGCTTCGTTACATAAACTAATTTTACTAATTGACGTTTCATAATGTACTGTAAGTGAATATATTGTATTCTAATAGGAACTGAATTAACCATAAATGGATTAAATCTGGATCTAAACTAAATTCATGGTTTGGACTTGTTTTTTCTTTTGCATAGAGCTCTGAGTTGAATTTTGTTCTGCACAACCTCATTTAAATAAAAGAAACTGAAATATAATAAAATAAAATGGAAAATTAAACAATTTACAGTTAAATTTTAAGTTTTAGACTTGAATTTGTTTTAGCCACGATTTAAATCAGTGTCATCTAGCTGCAACATTTTGTTAAGGAAGTATCTTACAATCAAGAGATGCAGA
Organism: Anablepsoides rubrolineatus; assembly: GCA_031762495.1. Taxonomy (NCBI): domain Eukaryota; kingdom Metazoa; phylum Chordata; class Actinopteri; order Cyprinodontiformes; family Rivulidae; genus Anablepsoides; species Anablepsoides rubrolineatus. The sequence continues at coordinate 8,038,541 of JARVGW010000161.1, forward strand.
AAATCATTATTGAAATTTTATTGAAATATTGAATTTGGAAAAAGCTTAATAACTGCATGATGTAAATGGTAAATGGACTGTACTTATATAGCACTTTTCTATCCATTCAGGACACTCAAAGGGCTTCACACTACAATCTGTGTCCTCATTTACCCATTCACACTATTAGGTATCTACAAAGCTAACATGTGATCATCTATGGAGACTAATCAGTGCCAATCACATTCATACACTGATGGGACACACATCAGAGGCATTAGGGGTGAAGTCTTGCCCAAGGACACAACAACTGAGACAGCTGGACGGGGGATCGTGCCAGTGACCCTCTGGTTCCAGGACAACTCCCCTAACCACTCTGCCACAGTCGCCCCACAATGTGTCACATTATATTAGGGTTTGTGTCAAAACCAATTTATTTATAATGCAGTGATTGCTAAATGCAGCTGGCAGCCGATAGACATGATTTTAAGCTCAGCAGAATAAAGCCAGAATATTTTCATCCGATGATGTCGTGATTTTTGTGAGTGTTTTGTTGGCTCTGAGTTGTGTTGCCTTTGAACGGTCGTTTCTTTGTGCAGGCCGACTTAGTCAGCTGGGGTTCTTCAGTCAAAACATCTTTAGTCTGACCCTCGGGCAAACTGGCAGCTAATTGGTCCGTCTGGCATCCAACTCCTTTTCCTATTGGACGAGGGTTGACCCCTGGTGACCCCGGCGATTTACTGATCGCTTCAACATGCGACCCAGGAAACTCGATCCGCTGCTGCGGTTGGGTGACCCTGCCTTGAGGTTGACTCGTATCTGGAAGTCACCGGTGAAAGGTCCCGGCAGTGAAAGCTGATTGGCTGCTGTGGTTTTTCAAATGGTTTAAGCACGGTTGCCTCTGGGTGTGAGGGGCTGAGCAGTTTAACGTGCACACATGCAAAAACAACACATACACATAAACACACATTCGCATGGGGTCATGTTTTAACACAAGTTACCACACAGACTTTCAAACAGGGGCAGGAGTTGAAAGTAATTGTAAATCAGAGTGATATGAGGCAAAGATGGTGAGTAGTCTGGTTAACAGATGGTCTACCACAAACACACACATATACTCGCGCACACACACACACACACATACGCACATGGTGCCTTATGGCTGCTTCATCTGCCTGATGGGAAAAATTAACATTCTCAACATCACACACTCCTGTAAACACACAACGGTGCAAAGTGACAATCAATAAATGCTCTCACACACACCGACATTATAAATACTCATACACACACACACACACATATAAAAAGAATTCTGATTTATCATTGATGAAGCTGCATCAAAAAATCTATAGCCCAGATGTAAAGGAGTAAGTTTTTGTAATAAAGATGGAGTTTTCCTCTTTTCCAAATGTTGAAACTTTAGTTTTGTGATCATAAAAAGAGATTCACAAAGAACGACAGAAACAAGCAGCAAAAACAGAAAGAAGGCTGGACCTTTAAGGCCAGATTGTAAAGTATTGATCCACTCGTACAGTATAGTGATACATACACACATATACATCCGCGTAAGAAAAGCCACAGAGAAGACAAGCTGGGGAGAAAGAGATCTCATCTCATAAGGGGAAGAATGAAGCAATAATTCAGTGGTATTGAACTGCAGGCTGGCCAGAGAATCAATATCACCACACCTCCTCTTCGCCTCTTCCTCCTCCTTTTTTCCTTCTTCTTTTTCTCCCTCTTGTCCTTTCACCCGCCTGACTTCAGCTTCCCTCCCTTTTGGTTAGCCTCCTCTGTGGATTCTTTAGTTTCAACACTCCCAAAACATGATGAGAAAAACACAATTGTTGCACAAAAACACAAGATATCGCCCTCTTTTTTCTATTTTTCTTTCTATTTTTTCTCTTCTTTTTTTAGCTTTCATGCATTTTCTCTTTTTGCCACTTTTCCTCCACTGTGCACATTTTATTGTGAAACAGGAGTGGACGGCCTATCCTCATGAAACTTCAATGAGTATTGATCCGGTGGCACTCTGAGGGGGAGAACGAGAGCAGGAGGAGGAGGAAGAGGAGAAGGGAGGGATGGAAGAACGGACGGGTGGGTGAAAGTGGCAGAAGGTGTAGTTAAGAAGGAAAGGAGATGAATGGGGATGAAGAAAGGGAGGTACAGCTGAGGGATTCCGGAACAGAATTCAGGAGATGAGGCAGATCTTGGTGTCAGTCGCTCTGCCGAGGTGTCCTTGTTGTTTTGTTGTTGTTTTTTTAGGATATTTGGAAGCGAGAAACGGTGTCGTAACGATACATCATCTCTGCAGCTGCACATTCTGCCAAACAAAATAATAAATTTTACTGTTTAACATCTGTTTCTCATTGGATCGAACTTGAAAAACAAGAACTTCCCATGAAAACGAGCAGTTTGAGCCCTACAGGGTTTGGAGCGTCCGGGTCAGAGTTTGAGGGTGAGCACGCTTGCAGCTGGTACTACCAGTGCCTTTTAAAGCTGATGTGTAATCAGTTGGACCACTGCTTCTGTTCTGGTTCAACATTTAGTTCTGGGCTGGGAGAAAAATCTGAAGAAATTAGTAAAATATGCTGTTTTGGTTTCAACCAGCACACAAACGTCTGATAATAATAAGTCAGTTGGCAATGCCTTTAGGCCCAAGGCGTTAAAATGTTTACATCTCCTTTTTCAGACATGATGCTTGTGTGTTGGAGGTTATATTACTTTTCGCATCGGATAAACGTCTCTAGAGATGTTCACACAGTGCATCCGACACTGGCAGTTTATTCTGACAGTTGATATTCCCTCCGACTGTTAGGCAGATGTTTTGTACTTTTGGTTTTTCCTCAACCATGACTGACTTTTCTTTTTCTTTCCTCTTTTTGTCTCTTTACCACACTCTTCCTCTTTACGCCGTACCTTTTTTTCTTTAGTTTATAGCTACATGAACTTCCTACTAAATATAAAGCGTGTTTTTAAAAGTCAATCTGTTAGGCTAAGATGTCGTTTAAATGCTTTATTTGATGCATTTTTAAAAAGCAAGTCAGTGTTCTTAACTGGTCCTTGAGTTAGAAGAAAACCAAAAAGTCAACTTCTTATGAATATCTCATTCACATTGTGCATCAAATCTGTACGGAGCTTGGTAGGGGACTTTCTTTTTTTGCGTTCTCATCCAAAATGTTTTGTTTTAACTATATTGAATCATTTATTTTTGAAATATCCAGTTACTGAAACAGGTTGTGTCACCACAAGTTGGTGAAATTGGAAATTGATGGTAATATTACAGGTTAGAGTGAAATTATCTGCATATTACATATTAATACATGCATAGCTGTGATTTGTTCATTCCAAAGCTGAGTAACTCCTGTATAATGGTGAGCATGTGAATTTGTTTATAAAGTATAAAACAGTAATTAATGACTTTTTCAAGGTAACACAAAAGTATTACGAGGTACAGCAAAAATATTGTGTGGGAACACAAAAGAAACAAATCCCCCAATATCTGCTTGTGGACTTCATAAATCTGGGAAAAACATAAAAAAGTTCAAATTTTACAAAAAAAAAAAGCATTTCAATTTAAGAGGCAATGACCTACTCAGAAAAATTTGAGATTTTATTTTAATTAAACCAAAAGATTTGAAATTTGAAATTTACATATACAATAATTGTTTGGTCAGATCTTATCACTTTTTCTACTTTTCACCCCGTTTTCAGAACTCTTTAGATCCCTATATGAGTCATAAAATCCAAAGAGTTCCGTCGAAGCGGAGAGAAGTTTTGTCCACAACCGTTCAACATCTGGACTTCCTGCAGCTCGTAATTTATGAAGTAATCTAGTTTACAAATTAAGTGGTTCAGGACATAACAGAAACCAGAGACTTGGGTGTGATGTGATAATAAAACAGACATATATCTAAAACACACGCGCTAAAAGAAATTACAAAACAACGCAGGACATTCATCTGCGAGTAATTTATCAGCTCTGGATGTGGAAAGTACCAGACATCACCACTGCAGCTGCACATTAGGACAATACACACACACACACACACACACTCACAAACTGAACACACCCTCTCTGTTCTTTACACAGAAATAATCATCCAGCATTGCTTTTTACCTCCATTTCTCCCACTGCTGAACTTACAGGGTTCAACAATGTGGTGAGGACACATCCTCTGCGTGTATCAATAAACACACCAGCGCTCACACTTTACACCCAAAAGCCTTTAAGTGTTGTTCTGACTGACAGAGGCTTTCAGAGCTGCATATGATTGACACATTGATTGAGGAAAGACTGTGAAGAAGCGTAATTGGAACACTAAAGTGAACACTAAGTGTTCTTTTGAGCCCTTTTTGATGATACCTTCAGTGTTATTATCATATAGATGTTTTAACACCATTAGGTTCTCCAGCTTCTTTGCATATATACGTAGTGTTTAGCTGCCTGTGACTACAGTAATGGCAAAGCCGCTGCTCTACATACCTGCAGACCTCTCCAGAGTCAACAGAATGTTTCACTTGTTTTCAACAGTTTTGTTTTATTTTATTTTTAAGGTTTATACATTACGTTAGATCTGCTTCCTGGCTCAGAGCACAACTAACATTAATATTCCCTGATTTAAAGTGCCTGTGACATGAAAAGTTTTGTAATAAATATGAACATACATTTTGCAAATAAATTTAAAATAAATAAAAGTTTCATGCCACTGAGATGAACAGTTGTTAAGATTTTCACAAATAAAGTAATGGGAAGTGATGTCAAAGGGGGATGTCTGCATGTAAACAAAGCATTGCTTCAATGGCCAACAACATAGATTGTAGAGAAGAATCTGATGTTTCTTTAGATTATTTTTAGTCACTATTAGAGATGAAGAAGAATCAAAGTTCAAACTAAATTATGTCAGTAAACAAAGACCAGAAAGTTATTTTTCTGAAAGAGTTCCCCTTTGATGTCACTTCTTGTTTCACTTTGGCTGGGCCAAGTTCAAAAGAAAATAGGCCAGTTATGTGACAAAATGGGTAAAATTGTGTTTATTATGCCAAGCTTCTTAAACATAAGAATGCTTTCTCAGGTTTTTTGGCATTGAAGGATATGCATGTCACAGACACTTTAATTTCAGGTTTGCTTTTATCACTTCATCCAACAGAACCAGCTGGATTTTGCTGAACATGGGCAACGTTGTTTCTGACAGAGCAAAGCAGCTAATGCAAGTGGTTGTGTATTGATGAAAAAACCTCATGTGTTTTCTGGCAAACTGAAGGGATTTGGTGAATAAACTACATTTATTTTTTAATATTGTGAAAGAAGTATTGTGAAAAGGGGCTTTGGCGGTTACAACTAGAAGTTGACTAAGAGTTATTCTGTTACAAGAATCTTTGGAAACCAGGATAGTTGATGTCTGATATACAACAGCTTTTTTATTTATGTGGGGGTGATATATTTTTTTTAAACATAGCAATTAACTAAAAAAGTATATTTAAAAATCCTTGAAATAATTTGTGCATTTAAAGCTAATATCCCTCTTATTAGGTTTGCACAGGCATGGGACAAAAAATAGTACCTGGTAATTATTAATCAGTCTATCTCTAGATATGATCAGCAAAACATCATTTGTCTTTGTTGTTTTTTTCACTTTCCATGCTGTTTTTTTACCAATGTTTTTGGATCACCTCCAACAATGTGTTGATTGAAAGGGCAATTCTAAACCCAATCTGCTTATTTGAAAAACTAAGAGTGATGTTTCAGTCCTGATTTACAATCAATCATGTCCAATAAGTTGGTGTAGCTTCTCAGTCATCAGTGACACAACAGTCCTAACAGCTGAGTCATCACTTTTAAATGTAAAAAGTTAGGACAGGAATCCAGCCTGCTACACCCACACATAAAACATGATGTCAGAACTGAGCGCCGGGTGTTTACTGTTATCTCCATGCAGTATATGATCTCAACAATCTCCCCTCTGTCTGTTTTTCTGCTTTCTGCAGCGCTGAACGAACCAACCATCGACTATGGCTTCCAGAGGCTTCAGAAGGTTATCCCTCGGCACCCAGGGGACCCTGAGAGGCTTCCTAAGGTATCACAGGAATTTACTCTGATCTTTGGCAAATTTATCTAATGCTTCAAGTGGAAATCAAACGCTGAACACAGAGGCTTCTGAAGAAGACTGTGTCAGTTTCTCCATTCGAGCCACAAGAAGTTGTTCTGGTATCAAAGAATAAACCTGCTGAAATACACGAGAACAAAAAAAAACTTACATGTTTTCTTTATTTTTCTAAGCAAACTGTGTTTACAAATCTCTTGTGGGTTGTGCTTTCACCCCTTCATGAACTCTCAGTGTAAGAGTGTCATAAAACTCCCATTTACAGCGCGCACGTTTGAATCTGCTCCAGATATGTGATTATTTGTTTATCGCCTGCAGATCAAACGAGGTGTTTAAAAGATCAGCAGATGCAAACAATTAACAACAAACGATGAGCTCTGCTTTGAGACCAAATGATTCGTACATGCAGGATGCCTCTCCTCACAGCGTGCTGTGACCTGATGGAGATTTGAATTTGCACGTTTGGGAGGGTGACTTCATGACCTCATAAACAGCTGCCGTCGACTGGAGCTTAGGTTTCTGCAGGAGCCGATCCAAGATTGGCTGTATATTTGGTGTGACATCATTAAAAAAATTAAAAAGAAGGGGGTGTTGGTCATGATGAGATTATGTGGTGATACGGTGATGTCAACACACTCTTACCGACACCCATGATCCTCGCACATGTGTTAGCAATCATGTGTCTGAGTGATTGCAACACATCACTCAGAAAAACTTTACACCTGAAATGTGGATGTGAAATTTGCAGACATGTTGATTTCAATTACTTTCACTCCCTGCTCTGAAAGGCAGTCGATCATGCGAACGCCTGCGTGCATGTTTGTTTGTCTGTTAGCAAAATATCTTTTGAACAAATACCCAGATTTTATTAAAACTCCTAGAATGTTTTTTTAAATACATCTACATCTGATGAACCTTTGGAGTTAACTTTATTCAAGCTAATAGACCTTAGCTAAGGCAAAAACTGGCTACAACTCTCTGAATTTTATGAATATTAAGCTTAAGTTTGGTCTTTGTTTTCTGAATTAAAGCCAAAAGTGTTGTTTGATGTATTTGGGTTATATATATTTTAATGTAAGAAGGTTTGTAGCACACACTCGGCTGACTGTTGGACACTGATCATTCATGGTGTTGAAGTTAGAAGAGTTTGTTGGCAGCGTCACGCAGACAGCAGACAGGCAGCGGAGTGTGAGAGAGGATTATCAGTGAACAGCCGATTCTATAATTGTTCAGTGAACATTCAGAGGATTTTTGTAGCCACACACCGGCACACAGCAGTTCAGCTGCCAATTTGTGTCACTGTGATCTCCTCAGCATCCATCCATATGTGACTTTTAGAGATTCTACAGTGATGCTTTAAAACCTGCACACCCTGTCTTCTTCAAGCTGACTGAGAAATACAGGTTATTATGAAGAAACGTAGAAGATTTGAGTTTGTTTTTTTGTCAATTTAGAAGGAAAATATGAAACCAAGTGACATTTCCCATTCACTGACAGACAACAGTTTTGTAGTCTGTAGCCATTTTCATTTGGTCTGTAATTCAGACTGTGATATCTCTTTATGTCTTTTTTTTCTTTTTTTTTTCAAAAGAAAGATGTGTTTTAGCTTGACATCATGAACAAATTGTGTTGCTGGACCAAGACTTGTATAGACATAAAGAGGGGGTGAAGATTGAACCACAAATCCTGCAGGATAACTGTAGCAGCAACCTGCAGCTCTGGGGCCACATGTCTGCAGTGGCTGTGACCACATATAACAGAATATATATAGTTTTGTTTTTATACTCACAACAGAAATCAATTTGTATGAAATATGTGATCAATTTTATTAATGCAAAAAGTAAAATATATTAGCTCATGCTAACCTGTTGTTTACTTAAATAATTCAGCTTTTTTTCTATGATCTTTCTTTCTCTCAAATCCATCAAAATTACCTTTAAAGAATTTGAAGACTACATAATAATAAGAATTGAAAAAATATGCCTAAATAGTTCTGTTGTACTAGTTTTTATGAAATTTATTATCAACTACATTCAGTATTTTTCTTGTATACATTAATATGATCTTTTCATTTGACCTGATGTGTAAAAATAATAACAAATAATAAAATTCACAATATATTTTTAGTTTTATAATGTTACCTCCACTGGACAAAATGGCCTCGAAAAGGCCCACAGATCACCAGTTGATAATCGCAGTCTGGATACATTTTATTAGTGAGCCAAGTAGCAGAAATGGCTCTTTTGATCTTAAGTTTGCAGACCCCTGCTGCAGAGTAACAAGTCTGATGCTGATCCAAGTCTAAAATCCAGCCATTTGACATCATCAATCCTCTGCTAGCTGGATGGCTTCCTTCAGTGATTCTTTCAGCTGACTCTTTTCTGCAGCTCATTCTGATGACGTCACGCCTCACAGAGGTCGTGTCGTAACCAGGATGACTAATCCCGGATGAGTCGGAGTAATCCAGGTGATGCATGAAGACACTTCCTTTACAAGAAGCTTTTTTATTTCTGTACTCCTAACTTTACCTCACCTCCAATAAAAGACGATGAAATCTGAAAGTAAAGCATCTCGCATTATATCAGACTCCCCCACCCCAACCCTACAGGACGTTGGTGCACACATGTCGATGCTTCTTCATACGTGTGTGACTGTGGCCATTATTCCTCCCCATGAGCCCCCATGTAAGGCGTGACATCATCTGTAGGCGAGGGGTGACCCTCCATGTTTGGTTTCCCTAATGGCACATTAGAAGCAGATCAGGCAGCTAATGTGCCAGCATTAGGGAGGAATAAGTCATGTGTGTGTCATGTCTGTGATATCCTGGCACACACAAACACACACACAGCTACTTAACTCAGCATTTCCTGGTCCTAATGCGTACAACATGTGTGTGTGGATAATGTATGGTTATCATATTAGCACCGCACATAACTCAGACAGTAAAAGCACCTCGACAGCTCCCGTCATTCTCCCTCCCTTCCAGCAGATCTGTCTTTTCTATCACTTTTTGCTTCTTCTTTCTCCATCTGACTCTCAGTCGACCTGTTTGTCTGAATACTCACCTGAAACAAACCAGAATAGATCACAGTAAAGGTGGAAAAAGTCGTGGAGAAAAGTTCTGCAAACTTTATTTAAGAAATAAATAAATTTGTCTCGTTCGTTCAGTTGTGTCTGGAGAAGACGACATTCTTGACAAGAATTGACAGACGACCACACCTCAGTTAAACATTCTATAAATACTTGACGGATAAAATGTAGAGCAATCACATGAATCAAGCAGAAATAATACTGCTTTGCTGCAGTTACTGTATACACAGAAAACAAGCTTAACCTTTCAGAGTTGGTTCTTGTCACACTTGTCATCATTTATCAACAGTGTGCAATGAAGTCAGACTTTCTGATTAGGTTTGGCTAAAACATTCAGTTTTTTGCATTTATTCTCTGAGATGAGAAAACATATTTGATCATTTCAAACTTAAATAAAATACAAAACTTTATAAGCTCTAACCCTTTTGACGTTGACATAAGACAGGATATTGACAAAAACTGATTACAGGCATGAAAAAACACCTGCTTTATGAGGCTGTTGCTCCCTGCAGCTGAGATAAAAACAGTAAACTCCCGGGTTACTAATTAGAAAAATGCAACCAGCAATTTTCTTGACAGACAAACAAAAACAAGTGCGACATAATGAAACTGTAATTCATTTTAAAAAAAAAAAGCTTGAATAGAAACAGAACTTGTTAAAGTTACATGAAGACAATGGGACAGAACTGGTTGTGTTTTATTTTTCATTTGGATTAAGTTGGAAAAAACATTAATTTTTTTTGCACATTTATTCAGCGATGAAATACATTGTTTCTTAAAATGATAAAACCCTAAAAAATGTGAAAATAAGATTCTGAGTGCAATGATTCAAGCAGCCAGTCATGATGTATTTGCACAATTCTGCAGACCTGATAATAATGATGATGTTACCAGAGGATCATCTTTCCTTCCCGTTTATCTGCTACTGGCCTTACTGGAACCACTTCAACACTCAGGATCAGGTTTCTGTGTGTGTGGGTGTGTGTGTGTGCATCTGTGTGTGTGTTTGTAAGTGGCTCAGCTCACCAGTCTAATAATGAAAGGTTAACTGAGAGGCAGCGTGTACATAATAATGTGTAAAAGATTGAATTTAGCTCCTTTGACCGCCACACTAAAATTGCTGACTGGATATGTGACCTTTTATATCCTCACACACACACTGATGGAGAGGCAGTATGCTACACACACTCACACACACACACTTCACACCACAAACTCGCAGGAGAGCCCACATGCAGCGAACCATAAGTACGCTCGTGAGTGTGTCACAGCGTGCAGGTTAACACCGTGACGCTCAGAGTCATTTTCTCTCTGTCACCTCACGCTGTGAAAACGACAACACGGTAACTGTTAAACAAGACACCTTAGACCTCGGGGTTGGGCGCCCAGAGAGGAAGAGAGGAAAGCAGGGACAATAAAAAGGCTCACAGCGTGGAGAAAACAGAGCCACAGCTTATAGAGGAGAGGACGAGGAAGGCAAATCTCAGTGTGAAGGAGAGGAGGGATGCAATAATTGATTAGGGGGATGTGATCCGAGAAGCAGAAAAACAGGGGAAAAATTGATTGCATTAAATAACTGAAGTAGCAGAAGAGCCTGCAGATAACTTTAAATTGACTTTAGATCATACTCTAAATCCTTGTCACTTTAAGATGTCATTAAGACACATAAAAGCACTCAAGCTGACAGCAGATAATCGTTCTTTAGGAGTGAGGAGCAATTTGTTTATCAGGAAGCAACAAGGAAAAATACAGATGGGGTGTTAGGAAATGTGTCCTAGTTTTGAATGAATAACTTTAACAAGCTGTTTTTTTCTTGTTTTATGTGTACAGATTTTATTTAATTTTAGACAATAAAAAGACAAAAAATAATCTGAATACTAACATCTTTACTTTATCATGTTCTCAGGAAGTCATCCTAAAGAGAGCAGCAGACTTGGTGGAAGCTCTCTACGGATTGCCTCATAATAACCAGGTGCACACACACACACGTATACACACATGAGTCACACACGTTTGCACTCAGTTCTCTAAATGGAAAGAAGCAGAAGAGTAAAAGCAGTTTTATTGTTGCACTAGTGGCAATTACTCCTCTCCTCTTCCTGTAGGAGATCATCCTGAAACGTGCAGCAGATATAGCAGAGGCTCTTTACAGCGTTCCACGAGGACACACCCAGCTCTCACAGACTCACACGGGCATGATGGGCGTAAACTCCTTCACCGGGCAGCTGTCCGTCAACGTCTCAGAACCCTCACAAGCCAATCAGGGTACGCCTCACGTCTCAGGTTGTCCGTCTTTGCATCACAAACGGTGTTCCTCATCCGCTTCTTGATTTCTTACATTATTTGCAGGGTTTGTGCGCAGCAGCAGTAGCGTGTCCCCTCATGGTTATGTGCCCAGCTCCACACCTCAGCAGACCAGTTACACATCTGTCAGCAGCACCATGAACGGCTACACCAACAACACCGGCATGACCAACCTCGGAGGCTCGCCCACTTTCCTCAACGGCTCTGCCGCCAACTCGCCTTACGCTAGTGAGTGCCAACACTAAGAGCAGGGGGTCTCTGTAGTCACTAAGTGGGAGGTTCTTGGTGTGTGGGAGGAGCTTGTCAAAGACGGGATTGATCAGATTGACTGTTTCAGGTGTGGTTTGAAGAAGTCATAACGATTCGGTTGGATGAACGCTGGGCAAATAGGACAGACGTACACCTCAGTCAAAACGACCAGAAAGCATCTAGAATGTTAAAAAAACATTGATATTAGTCATAACTCAAGATAGGAGAGCATAATTGAGAAAATAAAAGTGAGCGTTCAATAGCAATGCACGTTTGGTTTAATAGAACTTTATGCAGAGTAGATGAAGGATGGGCAAAAGTTCCCTGATGCTTGTGAGGTGGATGTTGTGGTCAGCACCTGAGGAAAGGAACAAGCAAGGTTTCCATCCAGGTAGGTTTGTCGTACGCCAACAGTAACTAAAAGAGACTGAATAAGGTTAGGGCAAAGAGATGATGAGGATGAGGAAGAGCACTTTTATGATTTGTTGCGTTTTCTCATTTCTTCCCCTATCTTTGTCCTCTTTACTCCTCCCAGTTGTTCCATCCAGTCCCACTATGGCCTCCTCCACCTCTCTACCATCCAACTGCTCTTCCTCCTCTGGAGTCTTCTCCTTCTCCCCAGCCAACATGGTGTCAGCGGCCGTCAAGCAGAAGTCTGCCTTCGCTCCGGTGGTCAGACCCTCGTCGTCCCCTCCACCTTCCTGCACCAGTGCCAACGGAAATGGCCTTCAAGGTAATTTACTGAGTCATTAAATAAGAAGGAGGTGAAAAATAAAACCCTAGATGAGAGGAAGTTCTGAACTCTTGAACATCTCATTTGTTTCCCCCTTAATAATTATTAAAATCTAATGGTAATCCAGTTAATAAATATAGGACTGAAAATGAAGAAAAAAAACAGACAAATCCAAAGAAATCCTCCCCTTTCCTTTCAAATTCTAAACAGAATAATGTGCTTAGTTAGAAAAATAAATACAAATATTTTACATCAATACACATGTTCCAAGGATCAGTGTCTTTGAAAAACGCCTTCATCAGTGTT
>JARVGW010000161.1:8128410-8140960 GCA_031762495.1 Anablepsoides rubrolineatus
GATGGATAGATAGATAGATAGATAGATAGATAGATAGATAGATAGATAGATAGATAGATAGATAGATAGATAGATAGGGTATCTTTACCTAAAGTGTCAATGGTGTCGTCAGTTTGCATCACCTGCTGAGACATCATCCTGCTGATGGACATCAGAGACTCTGTAAATTTGCTGCTTGTTTCCACAAGACCTTCTTTTGTTGCCTTCCTGAGATACACAGACAGAGCAGAGAGGGAGGTGAATCAGTATAAAATGATAATAGTTTTTTAACATTTTATTCTCACTTGAGAATGCTTGTTGAGGTCCATTAGGTAGGATTGGGTGAACAAATGGACCCATGCTAAACGGTCCGGGCTGAACTGTACTAACCTCTGTCTGGTTTTCTGGTCTTCTCCACCGTGCAGAAGCTCGTTCTTCTCCGTGTTGTCTATAGCAAGTTTGCAAGCCAGGTTAGCTTTCCTCCACGCTGTCTGGTTACTGGAATCCACAGAGAAGTTAGCACATTAACAAACTTACTATTTACTTCTTTACATTATGGTTTGTGGTAGCAAGTATTCGCACAATAGTTTGTATACACACAACAAGATTAAATGATCACTGAAAAACAAAATTTTAATTAAGTAAACATTCTGTTCAAACACCTGAGCATTTGGTGTCTCTGGCTTTCAGTTTCTGCAAGGACAGCCAGTCTGGTCAACTCTGCATCCTGTTCTTGGGCCATCTGTTCCAGATCCTGGCGTGGCATCACAGAACACACTTATAATTAAAATTTATTTAATTAATTAAAAGAAACCAAGTTTAAAACTCCATAAATAAAGTATATCAAACACTGAATAAAAAGGATGCAGAAAGAAGACAAACTCTTATGTCTGCCCCTTATTAAAAAAAATTTAAAAAAATTCAGCTTGAACAATCTCTACCAAACATTATATGGTATTATACGTTCCCAATAAATTTCATATATAAATTGATTTAGAAGATTTTTTTTAAAAGTTCCAAGGCAATTTTACAAACTTCCCATTTGAACCCAGATATTTCACTACAGTTTGCATATGTGGCTAAGAGCTGACCTGTATCCTGCTCCTCAGCATGTTGAACTTCTCTTTGACCTGAGAGTTGAGCTCTGTAAGAACAGGCTGAGGTCCATGACAATCCCTGATGTCCTGCAGATCACATACACACACACACAAACACACACACACAATATAATTAAAAAAACAAAACATTGTCAGTCTAAGAACGATTTGTATCCAGTGAAAAAAGATGACTGATTATGCTCAAACCTAACAAAATGCCAGCAAGCACATTTTGTATCTAACCTGCTTGTAAACTTATTTTCAGAGCAATTCCTTGATGTTTACCTAATTTATGGGGCGACTGGGGGAGTCGTACTGGAACCGGAACATCACCGGTTCGATCCCCCCTCCACCTGTCTCAGTTGTTGTGTCCTTGGGCAAGACACTTAACCCTAATGCCTCTGATGTGTGTGCCATCAGTTTATGAATGTGACTGGCACTGATTAGTCTCCATAGATAATTGTACATGTTAGCTTTGTAGGAGATCTGGTAGAGTGCTGTGTGAATGGGTAAATGAGGACACGGATTGTAGTGTAAAGCGCTTTGAGTGCCTTGGTTGGGTAGAAAGGCGCTATACAAGTACAGTCCATTTACCATTCTAATTGATTTTTTATGTTAAGTTAGGCTATTTTCCGTAAATAAACTAAACAGTTCAAGAGCTACAAAAACTTGTAAAAATAAATAACATAAAAAAAATAAATAAAGCCACTAAAACACATAATTTGTAATGTTTTTTCAGCCACAAAAAAATGATAAAACAACGCAGTTGTTTAGCAAACTTGCTAAGCTAACTTTAGCTTAATGTTTGTCGAACTTTCAAACTAGATATCTCTAGAACAAAACGAGAATTCACTAGAACTTACATCTTATATATTTAAGTCCTTACCTGAATGAGAGCTTTTATTTCTAGGTCATATTTTATAATTTCTTGCCCGCAAATTCGAACATTTACGTCTGGCGAGGACGCCATTATTGTTTTGGTACGGCAAGCGAAAGGCTCAAACACAAGTCAAACGTGAAGTGGCTGATGCTGAAAGTTGAATGAGCTTCTTTGGTAGAACTCAGTTAAGAATGGAGAAATACTCATCTTCAGTAGTTTAGTAATCAAAATTATTTGTGAATACAGTTTTATTATTAAGACTAGTTTAAACTACAAAATAAGTTTCATATCTGTAAAATCTTTTTGTGGTTCATATATATATAATAAAAGGCTGAATAAAACAGGTGCAAAATTATACCTTGGAATAAATTTTAGTTGTTTGAAATAAGGTATGAAAATACCTAATGAAAATAAACTAGACTGTATAGTCTGTTGTAAAATGTCAAATAATTTAAAATTACTGCAGTATAAATAACTATAATGATCAAATGAATACAATAAGTGACCAAGAGATTTATAAATTCATTAAATAAATGAACTTACACTCAGAGTGCGGTGCTAATGTTTTTATTATTTTTGATAATAAAATCAATAAACATAATCAGACTAATGTGGTTACAAGCAGAGCTGCAGTACCAACACCCGGCTGATACAAGATAAGATGATTAAACAAAATAATTAGAAAAACAAACAAAAACAGAGGCAAAAAAAAATAATAATAATACAAACAAGAAAATTTTCGAGCAGGTGCCCACAGGATGTTGAGCAGCCAGAGACAAAAAAATAAAAGAAAAAATAAAACTGAAACAGAAATGGGCCTTTACAGTACAAACAAACAAACAAACAAAAAAAAACTTTTACATTTCCATGCCTGTGCATAAAACTACCAACTGTGCCTCCAAGTAGAAAAAAAAAGAACACAATGTAAAAGAAAATGTCAAAACAAAAAAGTATAAACCCAGCACATTTAGTATACAACATAAATATAACACATCAAGATATTGTATTCGAACAGGCATATATGTGAACTACAAATATAGACGTCGTTGCTAAAGAGGATCAAGTTAGTTTCAGCAGGATACACTTTCTGCAGGTTTATGAAATTAGATTCACCAAGAGATCTATTGTAGAGCACTTAGCAATGAAGTACAGCCTTCCTACTGAGACTGGGAAGAGGAACACACACAGGACTAACTACAGAAAGATCCCATGCTGTTGATCAAATCGTATAAGTCACCATACAAGACCAGAAGCATCAGAACAATGACATGTAGCTGTGGAGCTCAGGGTGACCCATACCTCCCACATCCTCTACATGTTTGGGTTTGTATGGGTTTCCTATAAAATCATACTGTTAAATTATAAGAACAGAGAAAAGAAACAGAACAAGATGCTTTCAGATGTCTTTCTGTTAAACGTCTCTTTTTTTTCCGTGCGTTTTATTAAATTTTTTGGCAAATCTGGAAGGAGATGTAAATCACTGCTGTGTCGTAAGGAGTTTAACGTGTGCAGAAACAGTAAGGAGTTTTGTTTTTTTATCATCATGGGGTGAGTTGTTGTTTGTTTGAATAAAAAGAATCCCTCCCCTGTCATTCACTGCAAGTAGAGGGTGAGGGGGGGTCTCTGCCCACCAGCCCTTAACGACCCCTGTCTCTGGGGCACTCCCAAACCAGACAACTGCAAATCAAAGCCCTTCTTTAAAAAAATAAATGTAAAAAAGCTTGTTTCAAATAAAGCAATAAAGAAAGGCTGAAAACCTCGGGTGCACAAGTGAAGTTTTTCCACAAAACTCACTACGTTTCCCCACTGAGGCTCAAGACAGAGAGTTAGCCGACCCCTAACTTGAGCTCTAAGGCTGCGAAGCACCAAACTTCAGACCAAAGTCACGAGAAGGAGGGTTGTGTCAAAGAGAGGTTCTGTTCGGCGAGTAAACAAGCCCATTCTGGGGCTTCTGATCACATCAAACCTCCAGTGACAAAACCCTTGAATGAGCCTCACAGACAGCAAATTCATCAAACTCACAAACAAACGGGCTTTTTTACCCAGAGGGGTGGGGTAGTTACATCCAAGTTGTTTTAAGGTTTTATTGTTTCTTTTAAAGCTAAAAATGTTTAAGTTTAATCATTGCAAACGATTTACTGCTAGGTTTGGTATCTTTATATTAACTACACCCTATTTAGCCATACCTAATCATCAATAACTGTTAATTACCTTGAAAACATCATCAATCAAGGATGATTTAGAAATAAGCTATAAATTAACACATTTATTAATGCTTTATCCATAAAGACTAATTACTTTCAAAACCAACATACTCATTGTTTATTCATGCTTAACTCATGAATTAATTATACTATATACTGTGTGTTTATATAAATGCTCATTTAAATGTACTTTCACACCATGTGTTACACATTCATGGGTAAAGCTTTAATAAAGTTAGCTATAGATTATTAAGTATAAATCATCTTTAATTATTATGTTTTCATGGTTAACTAGCCATTTCTTTATTATTAAGTCAGGCTAAATAAGGTGTGATTCTAAAATGCTACCCAAGATTTAACAAATAAATACATCAAATTGTAAACCATAATGATTAAATTATTTTACTGGCATCTGCCTGCAGCCTCACAGCAAAGCTTGCCACTCCTTCTAAACAATAATCAGACCCAAAGTTTCTGCAAGTTTTTCTTTTTTCATAAACGGAATAATGTGAAATGCTTCAAATGAGTTAAACTAAAGAGGGTAAAGTGGTGGATATTTGTTGAGCTTTAGCTTTCTAAATCTGTCTCATACAAATGCCAGAGAAATCAACAAATTTTAAGTATTTCTGTAAAATATTTAGTTACTACCAAACAGATGTAAAGGATGGACTGAACATTTGTTAGAGAAGTTGTTTTGGTTTCGTTGTGACTTTGATTTCTGTCTGTGAAGCTCACAACACATCTCTGACTTGTGGGCACCTTATTCAGTGGAAAAGCATTAAAGTCTACATTTATTAATCGTCTCCTTAAATTTCAAATTACTGGACTTCATAAATAAATAAACAAATATGGAACACTGGGATCAAAGAAAAGGGCAAAATATAATTTAGGAAAAAAAACATAATAAACTTGCAACTTTTGACAAGTTAGAGCATAAATATCAGAGCATAATATTAAAAAATAAAAAAAGTTTAAACACAAAAGCAAAAGTGGCCACTTGAAGATACAACTTTCAAAATGTTTCTCTCTCCTGATGACCAGAGTCTCCCTCTGAGCTTCCGCACAAAGTCGAACAGCAGGAAAAAATAAAATGAAATGAAAAGCTCCAGACGCCCTCGTCTGTCTGTGTGATCCTGCTGAGGAAGACTAGTCTACATTCATCGGCAAAGCAGCAGCAGCAGAGTTATACCTCGCAATGTCGGCATACAGCAGTGCAGCAGTCAGAAAAACACAAGACTGACCGGAGTCATCGAACAGAAGGAGTAAATATGGCTAAAAATTCAAACACAGCCATGTTACTGTAGCACCCAGCCACGGACAGATTAGCACCACAGTTTGCCTCCATGCTCAGTTTGTCGCTTCATCTGCAAAACCTGCGACTCAGTGCCAACACTGACTTCACGGAGGGTCTGGCACTTCATTATAGGAAAGTTTAAAAAACTGGAATTCTCTCTTTTTTTTCTTTTTCACTATCGCAAAAAAAGGTCTCAGGAGGCAGCAACACAGTGCTCCGTGTCCACGCCTCAGAAGAAGAAGAATGTATTTTGGATTAGAAAGCAGACCCCGAGTCTCCCCCTTCGTCTCTGACACAGTGGAAATTTATTCTTCTCTACGCAGACACACCAGCGGTGATAGCAGCAGCTGATACGGAAAACACAATAAAATGTGGCGTAGTGGGCAGAGAAATTGGTTAAAAAATTTAATTAGAACCAGGTTTCCCAAAACAGCATCACCTGTCCACTGTAATACTAAAAGGGTAATCCTACAGGAGGAGTTTTGTACTTTCCAGGGATGACAAACAGCTTGTCTGCTGTTACAGGTTGAATTTCTTACAAAAAGTGTAGGTTTAGTATGAAACAAGGTTTTCGTTTCATAATTGTACTTCAAGTTTATGTTTTGAAAAACCCAGTCCCTTTGTTTCTGTAGGGAAAAACCCCTCTAGACTGACAGGAAAGAAATTTTTAAAAATGTAGATTTGTGTTCTTGTGTAACTGATTAAGGCACCTGGTTCGTCAGGCATCGTAATTCAAAATATAGATTTTTTTTTTTGTTAAGTGAAAAATCCAAGTGCAAGGTGAGCAATGCTGTTGGTCTTCTGACTGTCATAGGAAAAGGGGTATATGGAAAAGAAAACAACAACAAATCAAAATGAATTAAAAGCAAGGGGATATACTGTAAATGTGTCACGGACACCCTTAAATCATAAAAAATCTGAAGTCTCTTTGTGCTCGTTCGATAGCAGCAAGTATGAAACCATACAAGTGAGAGAACAGAGAGCCCCCAAAAAGCCATGCGACAACTTTGTGACACTGAAAACATTTTCTGACGTCCCAAATTATTTCAGACTTAACTCGATTCTCACAGCGCTGTGCAGGGGAGCAGGGGGCGGGGAATCGGCATGCAGAAGCGTTCATTTCTGCATTCTGTGGTATTAGGGTGAAATAAGGAGCCTCTAAAGATGAGATTGTTATTTTTTTTTTTTTTTTTTTTTTTTTTTACAATCAAGGGTTCAAACACAACAGGAGAAACATTTGAAGTGACACAAGCGGAACCAGAAGCCGGACTCTGATGTTTGATAACACCGCCGGCGAGAGGCTGATTTTTAAAGATAGTTTGTAATAATTTATTTCCTTCTTAATTATTCCAATCTTACCCCAACAATGTTAGGTACCTGCACAGCTGAACTGTGATTTGTGTTTTCAGCCTCTACCACTCATGCAATCAAACCAAGGAGACCGGCTTTTACAAACATCCGTCGTACAAATTGTTAATACAAAAATCGCCATTCTCTTGTTCAGAACAAGAATCCATGTAAGTCCTCCTCTGACTGGTCCAACATCAAAGGAAGTTTTATGAACAAAAAATAAATAAAAACAGGACTGATCTGTGGAAAAAAAAAAGGCGGGGGGGGGGGGGGGGACAAAAAAATCAGCACCATGTGACAAAAAACCCAGTTGGATTACAGCTGGACATCAGAGTCAAATCCTTCATGAAGGGAAAATGTTACAGATTTTTCTGTTTGTGAATTCTTGTGTTGAAAAGTCTGTTGGCCTTTGTTTTGTCTTACTTTGTGTATCGAGCATTGCACCATAGTGATTGACATTAATAATTCAGAACACACAGACAGACAATATTGTTTTTTTGTACAGAGTAAAGAATGGCGACAATAACTGGAATACATAAATATATAATCTTTTGATTTTATACGTCATCACATATGTCAAATAGAAGAACGATATTACCCTGATTTGCTGAAGAAGAGCTTTATGGATCCACTTAGCTTTTATTGGACAAGAGTAGCACAAAGTTACACACTATTAGCTTAATAGTTTACTGTATAGGATTTTTTTTCCTTTGTCAGAAATAAAAAATAATAAGGAATAGTATTTCTTTTTTTTTTTTTTTTTTTTACTGGCGTGGATTTTTCGCTCATTTCCTTGACTGTTAAAAAAATGCCACAGAGTCTCCTGGTTTGAATGTAAAGTTGCACAGCTCGCGCCTATCCTGTGATAACCTGTGAGGACTCTTTCCTAAAAACAGCCTCGTGGATCGACGGCAAAAAAAGCAACGACGTCGGGCCTCGTTTGTCCGCCGGCCCGAGAACCAGCGGCCCTTTAACCACTGTTGACCCCCTCAACCAGACCTGGTTTCAAAACATAGCCGAAAAAATTGCTTCAAACATCATCGGTAAAGACACGCACGCTAGAATAGTTTCAGACTTTTTGAAGCCATTTTTCAGATACAGTTCACCACCACGTCTGCTACTTCAGTCAAGGTTGTTTTGAGCCAATCAGGCGTTTGTTGTTGTGGTTGTTGTGGTTTACCAGACTGGCAGGACAATGTCATGAACCTCAGCTACAAACATGTCTGCCATGTTATTTTTATTTGTGTGTAAAGTTATTTCAGAAGGCAATAAGTGTCCGGATTGAGTCTCTTTTTGTAAATTGGCTTGCCATACAGTACAGTGATATAGTAACTTCCCCCATGGTGGCCAGGAAAAACAGCTTTCTAAACGAGTTCTTCCTGGCCGCCCAAGGCTTAAACCACTCCTCTTTAAGTCACAAGTAGAAATCAGTTTACAAATGATAACAATATAGCTCTCTGAAGAAATGTGTCTACACTGTACATCACCCTGAAGAGGAAGCCAAAGCAGAATCAGTTTTTCCATAGGAAACCTCTACTGAAGGCAAATGAATCATGACGCCAAGGGGGTCAGCATCAGAAACAATGTAGGGGCCCTGGAATCAAAACCCTCTTTTTTTCTTTGTTTTTTTTTTGTTTGTTTTGTTTTAAGACCACAAACATACCATCACACCCTGACCAGGAAATAGACCTATCCCGTCTGGGCTTCCGAAAGCCAAGCAATGATACGTTCTCACGCCACATCTCATATCATTTCATGGCTCCAAATTTGTGCAGATCTAAACCCCTCTGTCAGGTTAAACACACGTTTTCCTTTGCTAGTTCGTAGACCTAGCCTTGTCAGGTGATAGACTTATCCAAGCAAGTAGTCATCACTTGCAGCATTCACACGAGGCCATTTAGCAGCAAATGGAAGAAAAAAAAAAGATTTTTTTTTGTATTTTCTCTTTTTTTCTTGGACAAAGTGCTATTCTTAAACATATAAGATAGATTAATCTATACACATATCCAACACTTAGAAGTTACATATGAACTCAAAGAGTTTATTTACAAAAATGTTTCACTACTAAGAAAATAACTATGTGGACGGGAGGGGAGAGCAAGTCATCGGGGTACAAACTAGTCAAAGAAATATTAACGTGGATACTTCTAGTTTCAGAAAAGCACCATTTATCCCTTTTCTTTGACGGAAAACTATACGTGTAAATATATGTAACTTAAGAAAACAATACAGACAGAGCAGTACCTCACAATCATTAGATACTGCTCTATGAAGGAGAACATTTATCACTTCAAACTGTCCATCTTATTTTGATTATGCATGCTAAATGAGCAAATTCTGGTTGATTTCACTTTAGGTTTTTAGGGAACAGGATGTCTTGTCTGAGGAGCAACAGGGAGACAATGCATTGGGTATTTTTACAAGTTGCACAGTGTGCCTCATAATGGCCTGAGCTGTGTATATAGGTGCTTAAAGAGAAGGTATTTTTTTAACGCTGTGACCAGTGCAGAAGGTTGCAAAACTGAAGGCAAGGTGAAGCCAGGCATAAAGACTCAGTACAACATTGTAACTGTAAAAGGCAACAGTCCCAGCACATGCAAACATCAGCTGGTTTCAGGGTTAAATACTAAAATAAAATTAAAAAGGGAAATATAAAAGGAGAAAGCACAGTGCTGCTGACTTCAAATCAGTGTGGCTTTGGTTTTCTTACAGCTGAGACAGCACTGCAGCCGATTCCTCCACAGTGTTGCCCTCTGTCCTCATTAAAGACAGTTTGTCCTCGTTCTCCTTCTAAACCAATCTAATGAAAGTGAGGCATCGCCGTACTCTGAAATAATCTAGTCCTGGCTGTCTTTGTCATTCACACCATAAGTGAAGAATAACAGAACGGACACGTGTTGCCATTTTCCTCCTCAGCTTCTTCTCCGACCAGCAAAACCCTTAAAACCAACAGGAAAATTAGCAGGCAGCTAATATAGAAAAATATAATGAGAACTTCTTCTTTTTTTGTGTGTGTTTGCCTCTAATTTTTCCAACGCAAGGACAGGCTCTAGAAATGTGACGTGCTTTGGAAAAAAAAAAGAATCGTCATGAAAAGTGGCATTTTACCATTAATAGCTATTGAATTGATATTTATATACAGTACTTTTAAACACAATTCAGTTAATAGTTTGCTCGTGAACTAGATACACAAATGAAACAAGTGACAGAAACATTTTTTTTGGTTATCGACGAACGCAAAAATAATAAGAGAGAAAAAGTAACATAGCTTATCTACTAGCGCTGTGGGTTTTTATTCCTATTTAGCGCCATAACAACACTTAGCACGTGAAGGGAGGAATAAGTTTAGGAATGAAGTGCTTCCTAAGCAAACAAGTCAAATAAAATACAATGTACTGGAGAAGCCCATATATGGGAGTAAATTTTAGACTTCAAAACACAAACGAATGTTCCTTTTCTGTACAGAATTGGACCCAAGCTAATTTCACAGTTCTATGAAGTTCCCTGACCCTCCCACATTTCTTACATTCAATACGGCGTCAGGTAAGCTGTGCAAAACCTTACTTTAACTGGCTGGTCGCCATTTCGTTGCATGTGTCTTTGGTACAAAAAACAATTAAAATATAGTGTGCAAATATCTTTTTTTTCTTTCTTGTTACACTTAACGAAAAATATCTGTTAGCCCCACCCCCCTGCCCGGATCCCCCAAAGACAAGAGTACCAAAAACCAAAAGTAATCTATTGCAGAGCCCTCCTATATACACAGACTCTGTGGCATCACGCAACAAGAGCTTCCGTTTGTTTATGTACATTCAGAATATATTCAAGCTGTCCATCCTCTCGCTCGCTAACAATCCCCCTCATCTGCGCCAGACCCTTGGTGGGTCCGGCGTCTCTTAATGTTCAGTCCTTCTCACACAAACACAACGCATACATACACAAGGCACGATGAAGAGAACTCTGATCAAACACGACTATGAACACGTCAAACTGTCGTCACCACACTGTCTGATCAAATCTACTGTACAAAAAAAAAAGAAAAAAAAAAAAAAAGAAAAGAAAGCAAAACAGAGCCGGTGCCTGGGACACACTTCTATATACAGCTTCCTGGAGAAGATGGATCACTGTTTATCTCATCTTTATCTTCACAATCATCCTTCTCACAGCTTCCCATACTGGCAAAAAGCTCCTTTTCATCCAGTCCAGTTATGACCAGCACAAAGCACCATGCTACATACGACTCCTCTTCAACCATTTCCTGTTGTCAAGAGCAACATAAAGCTTGCTCCTGCTCGATACGTTTCAGACCGGCAGGATGTTCGGTGAACGCTTGCATCTTTTATAGCATTAATTTACTAAAGCTATTTTTATGATCACAGAGCTGATTGGCAAACAGGGGATGGTGTGAAGATATTTAGCACTTCAGTATAAAATATTTCCTGCCGCCCTGCTTTTTGTTGTTGTTGTTGTTTACTCTGCAGCGTTCTTGGCTACCAGAGCCTTTTTTTCCCCTCAAAGTGCTTTAGTGAATGGGTCAATTTAACATCCTGGTTTTCTTTGTTTTTGCAATGTGTGGGGGGGAATAAAACCTCCTAATAAAAAAATAAGTCTTTGAACTTCTGATTGTGTCAGGCGTGTAACAAGTTTTCCTCTGACTTCTTTACCACCTCAAACAAATTCCAGTGGTTATACTCATGACTGTCCTTTTCAGTCCTCTTGCAAAAAGGCTATGTGAAGCACATCTAAGTATCCATCCATCCATCCTTTTTCTTCACCCGCTTTCTTCCTTTCCAGGTCGCGGGGGAGCTGGTGCCTATCTCCAGCGGTCATTGTGCGCGAGGCGGGGTACACCCTGGACAAGTCGCAAATCCGTCACAGGGCCACACATAGAGACATCTATTAATCACCAGAGGATTTAGAAACGTGCTATTAGAAATACACCTAACCATCACTTTAGACGTGCTTCTCCCAACAGGCGATCACGATGGGTTGGGAGACAGTGATGCGCTGACTCTGCACACAGCATACAGAGCCAGGAAGCCGGGGTGTGCGCCACACAGCTGCATGGCAAAAACAAGCACACATACATGGGGGGGAGTGGTATGTGTGTTTGGGTGACTGACGATGTGTGTTTACTCTGAGCTGAAGGGGCATGCAGAGGGGACAATAGTTACAACAGGACAGCACGGTGGTAACATTTAGTCCACTCCTTGCAGCTTGACGGCGCTTCGTCTAGATTTTAGAGGTGGGGACTCGAAGGCCGACCAGACCGCCGGTGGGATCCCCGCGTCCTGTGTTCTCCAAGATCTTGTTGACAAAGTCTGAAGTCTGCCCAGCAACAGGTGATGGCACTATAGACAAAAAGGAAGAACTTTTTTTTAAACTTAATTTTTCACAAACATTAATCTGGCATTGTGGGGGGGATTATGTATTTTCCAGGCACATAATTAAATGCTATACTACATTCAAGTGATGATGTTACCTTCAGTTGTTACAAAATTTGATTTCAAATCATAGCCTGTCTAAATCTCTGTCTTTTTAAAAAACATCCTACCATTTCTGACACTCCCACTTCAGCATGTCATCACAACAATGCTTCAAGTTGTTTACAACCTTTTGTAGGAGTGTTGTCTCCTTGGCATCCAAAAATACATTTCCTCGATAAAGGAAAAAGACTGGACTGGGAAGTAGTTCAAGGTTCCTACTAGGGCTGCCCCGATTAATCGATTAATCGATGACTAATTTA
>JARVGW010000161.1:8149638-8160439 GCA_031762495.1 Anablepsoides rubrolineatus
CTGGTGCCCATATCCAGCAGTCACAGTGCGAGGGGCGGGGTACACCCTGGACAGGTCTCAAGTCCATCACAGGGCCATACATAGAGACAAACGAGACAAACAACCATTCACTCTCTCACTCACAACCTAGGGACAATTTAGAGTTATCAATTAACCTAACACTCATGTTTTTGGTGTGTGGGAGGAAGCAAGAGTAACCGGAGAGAACCCACGCATGCATGGAGAGAACATGCAAACTCTACCCAGAAAGGTCCCCAGGCTGGGATTTGAACCGGCAAGCTTCTTGCTGAGAGGCATCAGCTCTACCAACTGAGCCACAGTGCCGTGTTGGTAGAGCCGTTTATAGAATAGTTTATAAAATTTGTGATATAAATTGTGCAGTTTTGTATTTTTAGGGCTCATGTATTTCAGAACTTGTTTGTGCAAAAGATTAGTAACATGTTTCCTCTTGTTTCAGCCATCTTGAGCGATTTAGTAGACAGTTCTCTGCCAGCTGACAGCACAGATCTGAAGGGGTATTTTTTTGCACATCTTACCTGAGGCATTGCCAGGCACAGCTTAGAGCTCCAGCGGCTGGAACCTCTGGGTCTCCTGTCCAGTCCCACTGGTGTGAGATTGTCAAAACAACACAATAAAATACTGTTGAGGGAGACAATTACAAAGTGCTGGAGGTTTCAGCCTCCCAGGCTGGAGGGACCGGGGTGGGAGAGACTAGTAACTTAGTCACACCCGGTTTGGTGTGATCTGTTGTAGCCTGGTGCGTTTCTCTGTCTGCTTCAGGTCTGTGGTAAAAACAGGGAGAGAAAACATTGACTGGTTACAAAAAAATGAAAAAATAAAAAACCTGTAAAGACAATTTTTCAGGTACACAGCTGCCAGTTTTTTGTCTCACACCAAACTACAAGGTGTTAAATGTTGCTTTACAGGTTTTTAAATAAAACAAAAATCTAATTTAACTGTTGACAGCATCCTGGTAAAGAAAACATTTTAAAATGGCACAAAGACAAGCAAATATGACCAAATCCATCTGATGAACAACAAAAAAATCAGAATATATTTTTCCTGAAAAGGAAACTGAAAATAAATATATATTCAGTTGTACTGATTGGGTTGATGATTTGTTTTCACAGCCACAGAACTTGAACATCTTGTCAATATTAAGTCAACCCTGAACTCTAACGATTTCGGCAATGTGGAAAAACAACACAGAATCATAAAATTTGTTATGAATAAATAACCCACTGTAAAATCTGGACTATCTGGAAATGTGATTCCAACATATCTTGATTTTGTCAAACATGTCAGTATTTTTAAAGTGATGTTCACAATATATTAAAGATCATATTTTGTCTGCTGCAGCCTCCTGTCTATGTAAAGTGACCTGTTGAAGCTCAGCTCTCGCCTCAGACAGCTATTGAGAAAAAAAACATCAGTTGAAACACAACAGACAAAAAAGAAATTACTCTATAACTATAAAGCAGAGCACTACCCAAACTACTTCTATGACTCAGGAGAACAACACTTTCACGATTGACTGAAACTGCAAAAATCACTTCAGCAAATTCAGCCCCATTCAAACAGCATCAAATGATGTCAACAAAACAGAAACAAGAGATTAAAATGTTTCATGAAAAACTAGAACTCTTCTGTACAACAAAATGTCCTGGAGTTCCATATAAGGCCATCAAACTGACATTGAAGTTTCAGAGTTAGCACAAAATAGGTCATGCAACAGGACAGTAATATCAGTACACCTACAACAGAACTAATTAAAAGAATAAAAATGAACCAAAGTCTAGACCTCAGCCCAAATGAAATCCCACTGCAGGACATAACATAACGTGAAAACTTAAGCCAACAAAAGCACAAGCAAGCACCTCCTGTAGGTCCATACAATATAAATTACATAAATGATATGATTTGTAAAAATTAGTTATTTCATGTTTAAACCCAACAAAATTGCATGGCCAGAGCACTCAGCCCCATATCTTGAGTAATCAGACTCTGATTATGTAAATTCACTTAGCTTTAAAAAAAAAAAAAAAAAAAAAGAGGCTTCATTGTTTATTTTATGTCAGTAAATTGAACCTAAATGAATGCCTGTAATACCCAAACTGAACAAGCACTTCAAAGACAAGACAACTTTTTCCACAACAGGATGAAAGTCTTCTGAGGTCATCACGTTATCTAGTAAAGGTGGTTCGACAAGCCTCAGAATGTATTGTTTGAGCCACCTTTCTCAGGATTACTATGCTCTTTTTTCCCCAGTGAACAAAGACACAACAAAGGTATGTCACATGTTTTTTATCTGCTGCTCTCTTTACTCAATTTTATGACCTGATAAGGACCACAGCTGGTTGCTGTAATCATGTCCTGATCTGTAATTAGAAGTGAAATAAGGTGTGTACGGTGACTGTGTTCTTCACAGTCTTGGAAGGGGGGTGCAATTATGCATCATGCATGTTTGAGAAAACATTGTATCTCCTGTGGTAGCCACGTGAAGCTGCCTAAATAGTTGCTAGTACAAAGCACCACCTATTTACCCAAAGCTCCACCCTAGAGTTCAGTCCCCAGCCAAGCTTCTGCCCCACAGAGCACCCCTACCCTGCACCTCACCCACACAGCTCCACCACTAGCAGTAGCAATAATTAGCAAACACCCAGTAGAACTGCTCATCTAACTAATTTTCCATCCAATCCTTTTCGGATCTAAAAAATACCGTATCGAGGAAATTTACGGAGGCTAAAATCTTTTTATGATTCCTAAGGATGACACGTTTCCTCAAAAATGGTTGGACTTCACTTTTGGAAATGACTCTCCTTTGAAAAAGCAATTGTTATACTTATGCGAGGCACTTTACCGATGACAGCTCTATATATTTATGGTATATACTTATATGTCAATTTTATTTGTATAGCACATTTAAAACGACAGCAGCTGACCAAGCACTTTACAATTTACACCAACTATCATACCATAAAATGAAGATTAAAACAATAAAAAAATAAAAATAAAACACAGAGATATTCACATATCATTTATAGTTTCTTCATAGCTTAACACTGGCGTATATCAAGCTGAAAAGTCGTGCCCCTATGAACAGCAAAACAGGTTCCTAAAGGCCATTTGTAAACTGTACTATGGTTGGTAAATGTAAACAAAAGCAAAGTTTGTTCTGGTAATTTAAATCCAAAATACTTTCAAATAGTCAACAGTCCGTTCACCGCTACATTGGTTAGCCAAAGTTTACTGTTACTTCCGGTGTTTGACAGGAAGCTCTACCCATTATCATTCTGACAATAGCACCCACAGGAATAAGGTGAATAAAACGTTTTTTTTTCCCAACAAAAAACAACGCTCCCATGAAAGGTTGTAAACGGGATTCAAGCAATGTTGTAAAGACATGCTGAAGTGGGAGTGTCTGAAATGGTAGGCGGTTCTTAAAGAAATAGAGTCCAATCTCAAAGCATTTATAAGATTAGGTATAAAGTCAAATTTATTTTTGATATAATCAGTTTTTCATAACTATTGAAGGTAACAGTTACTTGCCCCCCTTCAATTCCAGTAGTTACTCATTATACATCATCACTCTCATTATGATTCTCATGATAGACAGAATTAGATGAGTCAAGCCTATTTTAATGATGTCACTTCATTATCTCACTTCAGTTCTTTGCTTACTCTCTGAAAAACAAAAACAATGTTGTTTTTTGTAGTTATAAAATTTAACTTAAACAGACAACCCCAGCAGTGACCACATGACAAAAATTATACACCAGTCCGACCTCTCTATGAGTTCACCAAATAACTTCACTTCCCTTTGCTCAGTGATGACAAAAATAAATTCTCACCCCTTGACTGTTCAATCTTTGTATACAGACTTTGCATGAAGACAGGAAGTGGCAAAAAAAAAAAAAACCTGCAGCACTCACGACTTAGACAACTATACTTGTAAAAGCAACAGCTTCTAAAACTCCACAGCACATAAAAACACAAATCTCTAAATGTAATCATTAAATTTGTCATTTAAGTTTAAAAGCATCTCAGTCTCTGAAGTACAAATATCAAATCTCAGTGAGTGCTTCCTTTTTAGGCATCTATGTCTGGTTTCATTTGCAACGGAGGCAAAATGAGGAAACCTACTGTTAAAACAAAACAAAACAACACAGATTCAGAACTATAACCGAGGAAAACAGAAGGCCTCTGTGCTCAAGAAAAGATTTTAGAAACAAACAAGAAAAAAAAAGGGAAAGCTCTGATGCTGAGAATGAAGCACAGCACTTTTTCCAGAGGCAGAATTTAATCCAAATCACTGCTCAGTAGCTAACACAGGCTGTGAGAGGCAGAGCTAGATATTTATGACTGAGCTTAGTTCTGCTGAAAACCGTCAAGAACAGCAGATTTTCTTCAGGACGACTACTTCTAATTTAAAATTATCTTTTCCAAGACTGAAACAAATGCAAAACCTTCACAGCTGTCTGTTAAAAACAAGGTCAAATAAATTAAAGTAGCTAAACAGGACAGACTTTTTGCAGCTTCATGCTTCAGATCTGAGTCTAAACAGGTTACAGGTTAATAAAATCCTGACTTCATCCTGTTCAGTTGAGCAAACTTTTAATGATATTGTCACAATGAACTACAGCTTTATCTCTGAACTGCAGCTGCACCCATTAAATCACATCCCTCTTTACTCTATTTAAAATTCTGCTGCTGTTACTTCTGATACATTTTTGCAAATAACTCTGACATATGTGATCCTAAATGTAATTTCAACAGGAAGACATGGCTTCCTGTGCGAGTCGCTCACATTAAAACTGACAATGGACTCAACACAGATCTTTTAGGACTGTAAAGTAAATTGGTTATAGACACCACATACTGTCAGATATTTTCCACTCGCCACAACACTCTCACAATAAACATCAAAAATCGATAACGCTTACAGGAAATCGTTCATGTGGGGTTTTAATATCAGATTACTGTTAATTAAGACCTCATTTATACGTGAATAAACTACAGATTTTCCAACAGTCACTGTTTAGATGAGGTTGCATGGAAAAAAAACAAACAAACATTAAATCTACTGTAATTTCCATGCCAGGTCACTAGCTGGTGCTGTGATTTTCATATTTTACCACACACAGACAATTGCTCAGTATGTAGAATGTGAGATTCCTGAAGTCAACAAGTTTATTGTCAGAGAAAACTATGCTGCTTGTGGCTGCCTGATCCGTACTGGAAGCACGATCTGAACTGTTCCGGAATCATTGATTTTAGCATGTAGCATTTTACTAAACTGATGACCAAGAGCACTCCAAGAAAGTGAGCAGTGGTATTCTGGGAGCAGGATAAGACATCTCCAAAATCTTCAGTAATACAGTTCAGCTACTTAACTCAAAAATAATTTATTTGTAAAACAACATCCAGGAGAAAGCATACAGAGAGAGACTTGTAAAATCTGCAGCACTACCTCTTCAGAGACGGTTGGGACTATGCCAAACTTTTCTCATCATTTGGAAAGAAATTTCAAAGAAAGGTGGGCTATATGTAAGTGATGCTAGCAAATGTTAGCAATCAGCCTCTGTACCAAAATTCTTTACCCGGCCCTCACACACAGAAATTTAGTCAATACCTGCTTACAGTGAACTGCATATTTTAGGGAACTAGTTTACAGTTTTTTTTTCCAGTTTTGGTCTTCTTGACTCAGTCTTGGGTTTGGTGGTCTTCACTACAACACAACTGCTGAGACTTCACTTATAACAGAAAACGAAGTTAAGTCATTCATACTTTTACAAAAGACAAAAAATAAAAGATAATCAAAAAACTGCATTCATCTCATAACTGAATGAACAACAAGCAAGAGATAGCGCCTTGTTTATGAAGGACAGCAACAAATGTTACAAAAAGTCATTACTTTATTATTAACCTTTATTTAATCCCACTGACATAAGATCTCTCTTTTTTAAAGGAGGCCTGGGAATGAGGGTGGCCTAAACATGCTTGATTTTGTTCTGTACTAGGAAGAAACTGTAGTATCCAGAGAACACCACGCACACATGCGGAGAATATGAAGACTCCACACAGAAAGACCCCTGAGCTTGAACCCAGGACCTACTTACTGTGAGGCAACAGTGCCAACCACTAAGCCACCATGCTACCCTAATTAATCCACAAGTCATAAATATGTTTGTAGAGTGTGGCAACAGAATAATAGATGCTAAACAGCAGGTCATTGTGCTAAAGGATTAGAAACTGACACTGTTTTTGTAAAAACATGCTGGTATGACCAATTCCACATCTTACAGATTTTGAACTGACTCTCAGAAGATTTATAATCCCTTTGAAAAACATTACAAAAAAAATGCAGCAACAAAGGCAATAATAACCTATTAAAGTGATGGCATTCAGTTCTTTAGAAACTTAACTCTTTTGTTTTAATATTTACATGGCTTTATTTCTGATAAAGTACCCAGGAGATCCACTGTGCATGCATAAACTCTGCAAATTTCCTCATAAAAACAAAGTCACAGAATGACATTTAAGAATTTACTGTGTCAAGAGTGAAGGCTGGTGCAGCAGTCTCTCTCACTGTCTCTCTCTCTCTCTTTTTACATGCTTGAGCTTTTTGCACAGCTGATACAATCTTCTCAAGGGTTCATCTGCACTATGGTAACAACATAGTTCTCATTATTTGAGAAAATAGTGATCCTTTACTTCACCTCCTCAATCAACACCACTAAATGAGTCTAACGTTCACTTTTCACATTAATATTTGCCATAAAAACCCTTTGAGGCTAACAAACAAGGGGCTAAATCTGATTATTGCGAGTAAAACCTACGAGTTTAATTAAATTATATATTTTTTACTGTGAATATTATGAGATTGTTTTGAAAAGTGATCAGAAGCAAAATAAA
This sequence comes from Anablepsoides rubrolineatus, assembly GCA_031762495.1. Lineage (NCBI taxonomy): Eukaryota > Metazoa > Chordata > Actinopteri > Cyprinodontiformes > Rivulidae > Anablepsoides > Anablepsoides rubrolineatus. The sequence goes on from JARVGW010000161.1 coordinate 8,156,554, forward strand.
CCTACTTTTGTGTCTGTTACTAACCTGCAATATATAACTTTTATGAAGTTAGAAGCGACACAAGCAGACTGCCATAACAAAATGTACAGGAAAAGCACCAGGAGGGTAATTCAAACCTGACCTCAACACATTCAGCTGCTGTCTAATTAATGAAAAGCATTTTAAGTTTGAAAGGCACCATGCAATAATATAATCGTGACATCATCTTGTATCATTTAACACGAAACCTTTATGGCAATATTTATAAAGCAATGTCCTTGGATTTCATTATACATCAATTCAATCAATTTAAACATGGCTTTGCATGTGTTGCATCAGTACTGACTTCAGTTCACCGAGCAGATTTTTTTCCATCAGTAAATGATGCTGAGGATTATTCAAGCACAGAATTAAATGCATGCTAAACAAAATGTGAGGGTTTTATTAAGTGTTTTGGACCAGTGACTACCTCTGTTTTACAAAACCCTGCTGCTCAGAATCAAGTGTTTTCTTGCTTCAGCACTTAAACAGCAGACAAGTAGATTGGATTGGACCGGCTTGCTGCTGCAATCTTCTATTCAGATGTGTGTGATTTTTTTTAAACCTGACAATTAGAGAAGTACTAAATACAACTGGTAATTAGAACCGGGTCATTTGTGCTTTTCTTGCTGAGACAGGTTTGTGTGTTTGTTCAGTTAGAACTGATTGAGTTATATACCCCACAAAAAAAGCAGAAGGTCACAAAGCCATCAGTAAAAGGGTGATCCAGGCTTATCCATACAAACAGATACAATTAAAGCATGAATTACAATGAAAACATATGTGAAAATAATATATCATGTTTCTTCAAAGAGAGAGACTTGTGAGTTATTTAAATGTACTTATTTTTTAGCTTTAACCTAAAACGGACTGAGATAGCTCAGTGGTCAGTGACGCAGTCCTGAAATCCTGAAGATGTAGGTTCAAGCCCAGGTTGTGTCGGAAAGGGCATTCGGCATAAAACAATTGCCAAATTCCCTGCAAGAGTTCACTCACTGTGGTGACTCCCCAGTCCCCCACAGAGGAGAGCAGCCAAAAGAAAAACAACCTTTAACCTAAATACTTTGCAAGCAAATGAGAAGCCCTGCAAATGATTTGTTTTTGGCTAAGATAACTATATGAATTTCCAATTTAAATGTTTAGCTATTGTGTTTTGATATAGTACACTTATGCCTGTTAATCATTGAAGTTGTTTATTTTATGTGCTTTCCCATATCCCTTCAAGTGGCCTTGGCTGCCAGGTCATCATGTAAAAAACAAATAAACAGATTGGATATAATGTGCATCCAAAATGCTGACTTTTATGCAAAAACAACAACAAAAAATACTTTTTTTAAATATTTTTTGTAAATGCATGAATTATGTATGTGTATAATACCAGGCAAAGAGGATTTATTTTCTAAAACGTATCCTTACTATCATTACAGATGCACAACTCCTCAGTCATACAAAAAGAGATGAAGTACAAATGAAAACAATAAACATACAAGATGGCATTCACATAGTAAATAGAAACAGCAAATTATTAGATGCTGCACAGACATTGTATTCCACAACACCCTGATGATACTATTGTTATCTAAGTAACAAAGAGATAAGACCAACATTAGCTCAGATACTGATGATTAAAAGACAATGAGCTCTGCATTTCAGAAAAAAATGCACAAGAACATCCACACTGTCGATAAGAAACACAAATAAAAATAAAAGTCGATGCATTACAATCTTGTGCATTTTTTTGTTTTTAAGCCTGAAAGCTCCAGCATCTTCAGCACTACTAACCTTTAAAAACAGAACAGGAATATAAGCGCTTAAACCATCTATAATATCCATCAGTAAAGACAGAATGTCACCAGTGTCTCACCAGTCCTTGCACCCATCACAGATCTCCAGCAAAGCAAAACAAAACCTCAAACTAACAGTATGTGCCAACACCCACGTAATCCAGCTTTCTCATTGGTCCGCCGCCGATGACGTCCCGCCTTCCTGGGCCTCTGACAGGCCGAGGAGACTGTCAGTCTCGGCAGCTGCTCCATCATAAACAGCTTGTTTCAATCTAGGTTGAAGCAGAAGATAAACAACTCGGAGGCCTACATGCCCGTGCCCTAGATATCGGAGTTTAGGAGATATTCAAAGTATGACCTACCATCGACAGTAAATATTTAGTACTCTACAGTTATATGTTTATTTCCGTCACATGTATTCATGTTCACCACTAAGGAGAAACGCCTAATTCAAAGCTTCTAATGCCAATATTAGGGTTAATGAATCGCAAAGGAGCCAATTTAGATGAAAAGTAAACAAACATGTTTAACAATGATATATTGAAGTGACTTCTTTGGTAAGGTATTTGGCTCAAATCACAGGAAAAATACAAACTATATAAAGCTTTTGTCCACCAACACAACCTGTTTAGCGTTGGGGGGCGTGTACCTCAAGACTGCATTAAGTCAACCTGAATGTCACTTTAAAAACAAAAAAACACATTTATTTAAATATGTATTAATGTCAGGAGATATAGCCAAAACAAATGCATTTGTATTCACTGGTGTATTTTACAAATAGTTGACTACTGGTTAATCTCCTTACATAACAGCAGTGTTAAACATAGTGACCCAGAATTAGACAAACAGACTTTCTGGAGCTATAAAGACACAAAAACGCAAAGCTGACAGAGTTATTTAAAGACAATAAACAGAAATTTACTTCAGCTCATCTAGAAACAAGAAGCTGCCGCTATCCGTCCACTTCCTGTGAGACATTATAAAAGCTACGGAAAGAAGGCGAAGAGAGTCTCAAGAAACAAGTTTACTTGCCGCAACTAACTGCGGGTTTTGCTGCGGAAATTGTGAGTCTTGCTTTCTTTTTTACCCGCAGCTCAGTCAGTATGGCCTCCGTCCGCCACCCCCTCCTTTCCTCATCCCAGCTAAACACACAACAACAACCAGTTAGCATCGAAGCTAATCCACCGCGGCGGAGAAAACTCGCACCCGTCGCCGGATAAAGTTCACCGAAACGCGTTGATACCACCTCTACTTACATTTAGGACTCCCATATGTACGTCCCGACCGGTACCGGAGCTCGTGTAGAGTCCAGTGCTGGAGTAAAAGCCGTTCCCTTTTCAATGGTGTCCGCACGCTGTTGAAGCCTCTCTCGGGTTTGTTTTGTTTTTCTCCTTCCTGACGGCTTTCTGGAAAGCGCGTGACCACCCGATCACGTGGTGCGCCAGCCGACCAATAGGAAAAGAGCATGAAGCAGCAGGAAAACACTTGTACCATCCTTCACCCTTTGATAAATAATTTATAGTGGGCTGGAAAGTAAAAGTAAAAAAAAAAAAGTTTTAGCACATCTGAGAAAACATTAAGATCTCCATAAAATAAGATAACTTAAATTAACTAATCATAATAAAATATACATATGGATGGACTGTTTTTTTTTTCTCTAAATCTAAAGTGTGAACTTTTCTTATGTTATTCTTTCATTTTTATTATTTTATTTTGCGTTTTTAAAGGTAAATACATGATGAAACGGTTTTGATTGGCTACGTTTTTTATCATTTTAAAAATCAAACCATGCTTCTTTTGTTTAGATTTTATTTTCTACAACACTAGCCAATTTTATTACAGGTTTTCATTTTTTTGTTTTTTGTCCCAGCCACGGAATGTTCCAAACTCTACATCACCATAGACCAGACACCCAAACATTCCCAACCCCCACCCTGTTTCTTGGAAAGAGAAACTGTTAAGTGAAACTTAAAATTGCCTTAAAATAAATGTAAATTAATGTATAAAGAAACAAAATACACATTTAACTAAGTTATGCAGGACCTGAAATAATTTTTAAATACATAAAATATACTAAAATTTAA
>JARVGW010000161.1:8324355-8338576 GCA_031762495.1 Anablepsoides rubrolineatus
CCTTCATTCCTTCTCACTGTCTAAAGTCCTGAAACATTCCAACATTTTCAGCACCTTGGACAGTTCCTTCATTCCTTCTCACTGTCTAAAGTCCTGAAACATTCCAACATTTTCAGGACCTTGGACAGTTCCTTCAGCCCTTCACACTGTCTAAAGTCCTGAAACATTCCTGCACTTTCAGGACCTTGGACAGTTCCTTCAGTCCTTCACACTGTCTAAAGTCCTGAAACATTCCAACATTTTCAGGACCTTGGACAGTTCCTTCAGTCCTTCACACTGTCTAAAGTCCTGAAACATTCCTGCACTTTCAGGACCATGGACAGTTCCTTCAGTCCTTCACACTGTCTAAAGTCCTGAAACATTCCTGCACTTTCAGCACCTTGGACAGTTCCTTCAGCCCTTCACACTGTCTAAAGTCCTGAAACATTCCTACATTTTCAGGACCTTTCAGTCAGCGAATTAAACATTCTAGGTGGTTAAATAAATATTTTTGTTTTTTTATAATCAGTTGTAGTACATTATAGTTTTGGAGAATCCTCATTATATTTTGAATGAAGGGGTACTAGTGGTATGACAAAATGGCTCAGGGGGTACACAAGTTCAAAATGTTGAACGACTGCTATAAATGACGTTCAGCTACAATCTGTAAAATTGAATTGAATCAGTTGTGGCGGCCATCTTGAATTAGATTGACTCTAGATGATTACTTTTTGATTTTATTGTATTTAAGAGAAATATTTCAGGTTTGTCTTTTCTTATAACAGTTAAGCAGATGGTGTCAAACCTTCAGCATACATTACAAATGTTTTCATTTTGTGTTCCTCAGGGGAGGAGGCGGAACTGGCGGCACGTTGCAACGCTGCAGAGCACCTCCTGGAGCTCCAGCAGTGCATGATGGATGCCGTGCGTGGGGAGCTGCGCGTCGGCCGGGCGCGAGCCTTTGCGCTCGGGAGGAGCCTCAGGGAGGAAGAACGATGTTTCCTGGAGGAGCTGAAGCACAGCAGTCACAAGATCACCCTACTGAATCGGGAACTTCAGCACCAGAACGTCGTGACGGCGACTCTGCACCACGAACTTCATGCCACACGGTTAAAACTTTTCCAGCGGCGACAGAGTGCAGGTTCTGCTGCGGATGGAGAGCGGGAAGTCGGAGGGAAGGAGGAGGAAGAGGATGATGATGAGGATGGAGAGGATGGAGGCTCAGATTGGCTCTTGTCTCCACTTCCTGCTGCGTCCTCTGACCAATCAGAGGAGAGACACAGGAGGCACGTCAGCCTGAGGGAGGAGAGGGTGAAAGCATGTATCCCACAGGAGAGAGTGACATCGCCACAGAGGCCACACTCCATGCCTGACCCCGCCCTTTTCTTAGTGCCACTCAGGTACCGCCTCCTTCGCTTGGGCCAGCCAGTGAGAGCGCAGGAAGGGGAGAGGAGCGAGGACGAGTGGGAGGACATAGAGGACAGCAGGGTCCACAGGAGGGTGGACATGGGAGCAGGGGAAGGAGAAACAGCTCTGTGATGAAGATGGACCAACATCTGATGAATTTAACCATGTGATTGTCCGTAGTTATTTTCTAGTTATATTTGTAGAGTTAGCATTCCCAGACTTATATGTATATATTTTAATCGATTCATCTCAATGACGATGCAGTGTGGAAGACCTGCGGTCAAAAATAACTAATGAGTGGTTCATAAAGATGCCTTCTCATTTTGACACACACAGCTTTTGCCTACAATTAGTAGCCTTATGTCTCGGCCAACAAACACTTTCACCTCACAGCTTAAAGCAGCTGTTTTTTTCACAGCACTAGTTTTGGGTCAGGTTCTGCCATTGAAAGGGTTCTGCCTATTTTGTATGATCTGCACTTTATTAAAGTCATGCAATGTGCCTACATCCGTATGGCAAAACATCAAGTCTGTTGTCTTGTTGTTTGTTCTCAGTTCACGCAGTAACACTCCTCCTAATGCTTAGAACTGTTGGTCGAAATATAAATAATGCCAATAAAGTGTATCTATGAAGTGAGATATAAAACAATTATAAAATAATGAAAGACGCCTCATTTCTAAATTCAACAAACTAGAGAAATGTTTTTTGTGAGAATGCAGAGTGAATGCTAAAAGACTTTGTTGAAAAATTAACAACTTCTAGTAAATAAAACAACTCATATCATCAAAACAGTAGCTAAAAGGTAAAACTAGCATAAACTGAAGCAAAAGTTAAAATGAGCTAAAAGTAATAAAAGTCCAGCCAAAAGCTAAAAGTAATAAAACACTAGCTACTATAAGCAAAAGGGTAGCTAATAGCTAAAAGTAACAAGAGGGTAACTAACTAGCAACAAAATTTCTCTAAAAGCCAGTGTTGTATAGAGTACCACAACATGATACTTGAGTATCTTATCAGAAAATTACTTTGGTAAAAGTTAAAGTCTTCTTTAGGAATATTATTTGAGTAAAAGTCTAAAAGTCTTAAAGTATCTGATATATTTTGAACTTAAGTATTAAAAAAAAGTAAAAGTATTGATTTAAAATGAGCAGTTAGATTTTCTGTAATGACATTTATTAGGAGGTGACCTCCACAAAATATGCAGAAATGACTATACTGTATTAAAAAAATTAATTGATGTTAAATTTAGGATGCACTAGTCTAGCTGTTTCAGTTAAATACATATATTTAGGCTGCCCAAAGCTTTTACCCAAAATAAAAACCTATCCGAGGGCTGCAGCCAAATGCAATACTATAGTTCATGAAATACAAATACTTATACAGTCCTTTTATTTTAATGATTATGTCCTGCTGGAGTGTGACATGATGTTTGTGTACAAACTAATACGGTGTCAAAATTTTATATATTTATACTTCTCATTCAACCACAATTACATTCACTCCATAGGAGGCATAATTTATATGGATATTTATTTTTTACAATTACAAGCTGGAATGAAAACAAGCAAAACTGAAATAAAAGTAACGACTTTCTACTTCTTGCCTTTTTAAAAAATGTAAGGAGTAGAAAGTACAGATAATTGTGTGAAAATGTTAGAAGTACAAGTAAAAAGTAGGCTGAAAATAAATACTCAAGTAAAATACAGAAACCCAAAAAATCTACTTAAGTACAGTAACAAAGTATTTGTATTTACTTTACAACAACAGTACATACATACTTACACCTGACTACATATACCTACCTGACTTACCTGCTGTATCGTTCACACACAGAGCTGTAGATGGCAGTAAGAGCTTTATGCAGCTGTTATTCATTCACCATCTGTATAAAACTGCAGGAGCCAGTCCTGAATACAGGAAATTACATCATAAAAACTGCTAAGAGGTTGCCATCTTCTGGACTTAGGTGGGCACTACACGTGTGGAGAGAGGGCCTTCAGACTCTGTCATCGCTGCCTCCTTTCTCCTCTCCTCTCCTGAAGGACAGACACACACACTGGGACACACAGCCCATGTAACGTGGTTCTACAGCGTGGATCGAGGAGCTTTGGACACCGGGAGGAACCTCTGTTCTGTGATCTGAGCAGGATGGAGAGCAGAGGACCTCAGAGAAGATGACAAACGCTGACACAGATGTCCTCTTTCTGCGCTGGATGGTGGCTCTCACACACATGTAAGTGAAGAGCTTACATTGTTCTGGTCTCTCTAGTCTCTGGTGATGTTTTATGTGGCTGTTTGGGTTTTGATGAGGTTCAGGAGAATGTGCTGCTTTAACAACAACAAAGATAAATTGAAACTACTGAAAATGGCTGCTGCGATGCTTACATTTTCAAAGTCTTCATCACAAATAAAGTTGAATTTGATTGCTGCTGAAGCACCCTGAGAAAAAAAAAACAGCCTTTTTGGCCTCACAGATCTAGATTTTAAACCTCAGAAAGTGTAAAATATAACACAAAACGTCCTGTTTCATCTAAGAAGGTATTATTTTATGAAAAAACTTGATAAACAAAGAGAAACCAAATCAGCTTGAACAAAATTCTCCCGTTGTTGAAGTTTTGTTCATGTTTGTGTTTATTTTCTGTTTCTCTATTTTTTTTTTAGATTATGCCTAACATGGTGCTCAGATTTTTACAGCTGTATAAATATAAAATTGTAAAATAACAACCGAGAATAAAGTCTAAGCAGTCCTTGAAGGCCCTTGCTGGCTTCCATGTCTGAGTTTTATACTAAGAAAATTGAAAGTTAATCAGCTGATGTACGTTCAGTCACAGTTTCTTTAAAATCTGATCAGTAATTCATGAGATATTTTGCTAACAGACTGACTGGACATCAGATGAGTAATGGAAAGTCTGACATTGTGCAAACTTTTGGGGCTCAATATTTGTAAAACTGAGCTAAAGAAAAAACTAAAGTGAATTTTCTTTCATGATGTTTTCTCTTGTCTCCGAACACCAAAGGAACCATGGGAAACATCTTCCAGTGCTGCCACGCTCTCTCCAACTACTTTAACTACCAGGATCCTCTGGTTCAGTGTGGGCTCGAACAGTCGCCTCTGCTGTCCAGCGAGGAGAGCGAATGTGACTCCCTGAGCCTGACGTGCAGCTTGGAGGATGACCTGTTCTCCGTCTCCACCGGTGTGACGAACCTTCAGCCAGAACACTTCCTGTATCCTGACATCATCCTGAGCAGCAACCCGGGAGGGGAGGTGACTCTGGTGGAGCCCATGGTGTGTCTCCTGGTGTCCGAGGAGGAAGACGGAGACGCGAGGGCCAACAGGGAGGCGAGAGGCAGGGTGTGCTCTGAGGTTGAAACTCAGACAGAAGCTGAGCCGCAGATCGGGATCGAGACTCAAACGGAGACACTTCAGACTGATAATGAACCTTTAGAGAGTGGGACAAAGACACTCACAGCTTCTAGAGAAGAAAGGATGCAAGGACACTCACAAACATCCCAGGACAGACGACGTCTACAGTCAGGAGAAAGAAACAGACTTAAGTTTAAACTTGAGTTTAAAGAGATCACTTCAACAAAGCAAATTTCACAAATGGAACAAATCATTGAGCTACAAGAGGAGGTGAACTTTGATGAAAGGGATGCTTCCGAGTCAGTCTAGCACCTTGTGCTGACACATCGACGTGATAAAGACAAAAATCAAAATCACTTCAGTAATACTGACTGAACACAAATGTTAAAAACAAACAAGAATAACAACACTGGACTTGTGAGTAACTTGTATTGTGACAAAAACATGTTGTTTGTCTCATCTGATGAGCCTGGAAACGTAAAATAAATCATCATATTATCTGCATAAATAAGAACAAAATCACAAAAAGACCTCAATACGGCTGATCTGCTTGGAGCCAGAGCTCAGGAGAGCCTCTCCAGTTGATACCAGAAACGTCTTCATCTGGGTCGAGCCTCATGAACTGAACTGTGCCAAGCATACGTTATTCACACGGGCTAGAGCGAGCACACAACATACAGATATAAAAAAATGGTCATTTACAACACCGTACTCTGAGCGTTACATCTTGCAATACTGTATGAAATCAAAAGCTTCATCAATTTTTCAACATAAGATGAATCAAAAACTCATCCTAGTCTAAACCTTTGCCTGTAACCTGTTCTGTTTTTTTTTTTCAAACACCAATCAACTCAACCTGACTTGGACTTATTCTTAACCCCTTCGGTGAATGAAAGTACCTGCTAATGCTGTTTGTAGAGCTCATCTCATCTGTTAATATGTCTTATTGAAGGTGAGTCTGTCTACATAATAACTTCTTAATTCTGGATTAGGATTTTTTTGTTGTAGAGAAAAAAAAAAGAGCTTCCCCAACCTGAAAGTTGAACTGAATGTTAAGGGAAAAGTTCAGATGGAAAAAGTGGAAAATTATCTATTGAAGCAAAAGGCTTGAGACGCACTACAACATACAGGCGTGTGGACAAAGTAGACCTTACAAAACTGGATGTTCTGTTAAAATAAAGGTCATGGATTAGATGCATCAGTGGGAAAAGACTGCTGTAAATAATTAGGTTACCCAGGATTAGTTATCTTTTTTGAAAGACAAGCTGCTCCTGCTTGAAAAAAATAGTTGAAATATGTAATCTATAAAAAAAAAATCATTGTCAATAAAATGAACATATACAGTACGTACTTTTAGATAAACAAACAAGCTTATTTTGTACAATGTATTCTGAGTCATATTAAAGCAACAGTGTGGAAAACTGATTTTTTTTTCCAACAAAAACTGTTATCTTGCAATTTCCCTGTCTGCTTACTTGTTCACACACATGTTACATCAACCTATTTCTGAACATAAGTGCTTTCTTCCTCTGTATCAGAATAATAATGAACTTTTTTGATCTGATAGAGGTTCATTATAATCCACTGTGACATCATTTACAGCAAATTGAATGGAGCTAAAAATCAAAGGTTTACATGCTGAATTAAAGGGGGAGGGGTATTATGTAATAGGCACATAGCTCAATTCTATATCACAATCAAACTATGTTACCTCCAGTTGTTCTAAAAAGCTGTATATATAAAAAAAATTAATTTGACTTTGCATCAAAGCCTATCTAAACTCCTTGAAATTAGCCTCTACCTATTTAAGAACCTACCATTTCTGACACTCCCACTTCAGCACATTTTCAAACAACGTTTCAGGAGAGGGGTGCTCTGTGGGCTGGGAGCTCGCCTGCAGACTGAGTTTCAGGATAGAGCAAGGTACAAATAGGTGGTGCTTTGTATCAGCAAGTGTTTAGGCAGCTTCATAAATTCAAGGAATTTCTCAAACATGCATGAATGAGTCAAAGCAACACTCTGAGTATGTTTTTGATGAGGGAATCACATTATGACATGATATGAAGCTAAAAAAAAGTGTATAACATCACACCTTTAAAGCTTAAAGCAATGCAAATTGCCTGATGCCTTGTGAAGATATAGACATTTCCTTTTTTTAAATATGTCTGGAATTCCCAATGACATCACTTCAGACCAATAAAAATTTATTGTAAAAACAACTAGTTTGTTGCCAGTCCAAGTCATAAATCAACAAATTTTAACATTATGTATCATTTTGAAGCTTTTTGAGATGGAGAATTTGAAAATAATATTAACTAAATATTGAAAATCTTTATTTAATATTTTAATAGTTAAAATAGTTTTAAAAGTCCTCATTGTCACTCATGTTGCCAGCATCCTCACGTTTACAAATGACTAGTGGTGGGTACAGTTCCCCTAAAACACTAATAGGGGAACTAATTTCTTGATTAGTGCTTTAGGGCTTTTGCTATTTTTTAAATTCATTAGTTGATTAGCACTTGCTAAATTTATGGGCTAAATTTAGAAGTAACTGAGGTCTTTAAATGTTATTGATCAACAATATTGTTCACAGTTGAGGGTGAAATTTGTCTAGCTAAAAGATTTGTACTTGTAAATTTGATTCATACTTGTAATGTTGCAAAGTTGTAACTTTTTAACTTGTATTTGTAATTTCTAAACTTGTATTCTCACAGAAAACATATATGATTTTACATGAATACAAGTACAAATCTAAAATGTATACACGTTTATTGTACAAATCTAAAATTTATGTATGGTTATTGACTTAAATGTACAGGTTCTTACATGTGCAATTCATTCTGACAGTTATCTTATAGTAGTTACACATTTTGTTCACATGCGTGTCATTTTTCTACAAGATCATGTGTCAAACTCAAGGCCAAATGTGACCTGCAAGTGACTCCTATATGGCCTGGCAAGGACACTAAATGACAATATTCTACACACAGTAAATATGTGTTATGTTGACTGAAGAATGTTTCATGTGTCAACTGGATTATATTAGTGCTTTAGAATTAAGGAACCCAAATATCTGAATTAGTGCTTTAGGGTTAGTGCAACTAATATTTAGATTAGTTCTGCCCACCACTGCAAATAATTTCAGCATTCATGAAACTTAATTTTTTTTTTTTTTTCAGTTTAAAAACAACAAAATATTTATATAAAGGGGGTGCAATACTCTTGGGCTCAGTGTATCCAAAGGTAGGCTATTTCTTAGTTAAAAACCACAACAGATGTTTCCAGTTTATCACATTACTACTTTTAATACTAACTGAGTGCCGGAGCTTAGAAACAAACAAAACAAATGTTATTTATTTATTTATTTATTTCTTTATTTATTTATTTTCCTTTAACATCGGCGCCTGCGTTGCGCGCCACCGCCCACCTGACGTGCGCGCCACCGACGTTCAAACGTGACAGTAGGCCGGGGCGAATGCGGTGGGACCAGAGAGGAGAAAATCTGCCCGTCTGTGCCGGGTGATGTGAAAAGTCATCCGAACTAAAGCGTCCCAGTTGTTTGATTTGGTCTGTCAAGGGAATATAGGTTTCATCATGTATATAATGGTAAGTTAGAGGCCTCCGAGCGCGCTTCAGTTTTGTTGTTGAACTCCGAAAGACTTGTTATTTCTGACGACGTTTTCGGCTGAAGTGTCTGCGCTTTCCCGTCCCGAGCTCAAAATGGCGGAGGGGCCTAAAAGCTCTGCTAAGCTAAGCTAAGCTAAGCTAAGCTAAGCTAAGCTAAGCTAGAAGGTAAAAGTTTTCATTGTTACAAAGCACTGTGGTTTTTGCCTGAACGCTACAAAAATGACACGGTTGTATTATTCAAGTCTACTGAATGAAAGTGTGTTTTCAAAACGAAACGAGTGCTTCTCGAACAATACGTGGAGTCGCATAAGACACTTGTTGTGAATCTTGTGTTAGCTACGCTTTTTCATGGAAGTTCTGAGCTAACCAAGTTCTGATAGTCAAACGTAAAATAATTGTAAAATTGTCGGGTTGACCTTGCTATTGATTTAAACCATGTTGCTTGTAGTGTTTTAGTAGTAACTCTTAGGTGTTGTCCTGATTGTGTTTTTCTCACGCCAACGCTAATCAAACTACATATTTTCCCTTGATGACAGGTAAAACCTGAACATGTGTTTATTGATATTGAGAGGTGCTCTATTAATGAGTTGCCACACGTCCTTTTGTTTTTTGCTGTTTGACTATGAATTCATGACTGCGTTGCTGTGCTAAGCTAACATTAGCTGGAAAGGGCGTTGCTGCATCTTGCCCTTGTGTCCCTACAAGCGCAGAAATACGATGTCCAAACCAGATTTTGAACTGGTTTAAAAGGATAAATTATCCCTTGAGCTGATTTATGTTGTTTTCAAACACACTGCAATCTATTGCGGTGTATTGCAAATCTGGGTGGAGACCATGAAGAATCTGTTAGAAAAAAAAAATATCTGAGAATGGATGGAACTGTAGATTTTGAGATCCCAGTCTGATTCATTTACTGAAGCTGAATATTTTGGTTTTGTAGTAGTTCATGTTGCCTGGTGTTACCATATGCAGGCCTGGGTCGTTAGAGAAGACAGCAACATGTCTGACCCTTGAAACAGGGCAGTAGTGATGAGTCTTTTCTTCCTTATTAATTGGAAAAACACGTTTTTCATAAAAGCAATACAAGTATTCAAATAAGAGATGAGAAACTGTGATGCATTTTTCTGTTTACTGGCATGCAACAAGTTTAACAGTTACTGCAGCTCCTGAACCACAATTTTGTCCTGACAAGATTCAGGGAAAATTAGCAATTCTGACATTGTGCATTATTTTGGTTTTGAAAAGATTTGACACTTAAAAGCTGGCATTACATTTTTATTAATGTACATTGTGTTCAGCATAAATATCATCACTTGGCTTGTTTGTACATGTTCCAAAAGAGAGGACTGTTTTCCCTTTGGCTAAATATATTCCTTAATAAGGTGTGAACATGGCTTTCTTAATGTTCTCTTTGTAATTACAGTGTTGACGTTAATAGTTTAGTGCAACATTGTTGTATGTTCTTTTCAGCTAAGTATTTTACATGGAAGTGAAATGCTAAAAATTATAGAGCTTGTTTCTTAAAAGATGAGAGAGATTCATCTTTTACTTTCTACTTTTCTGTTGTATTTTTTTTTTCTTTGTAAGAGGACAAAAAACAAATCTGATTAGCCTTCATAGTGACCACTGACTGAAGTATTTAAGAGGATAATAATCCATAACCTAAGAATGGAGAACATTTAGTGTGGCTGCAAAGTTGATCTGAAAGGATTTTTGGCAACCTCAGTGTTATTTCTGTGCAGCTCTTTGTTCCAATATATTTCAGTGAAGTTAAATATGCATCACTTATTTATGTTCAGATTGATAAAAAACTACACACGTTTTTAATTAAAGTGTAAAATCCATCATATTTTTTTATATTCTGAGAGTATATTACTGCTTGACAGTTATCTTAGTAACACTAGTTGCAGAATTACCATTTTAAGCTTAGCTATTCAGGCCAGTATTGAAAAAATACATGTTGTGAAACATTAAACAAACACAATAGAATATTATGAGCTGCCAGCTGAATTGAACACTGCCATGTGGTACACTTTGTGCTTTCAGGTACTTGTTAAAAAATAATAGTATACCTAACAAATCACTGCATTAAATAAATGTCTAAAAGATGCTAACATGCAAAAACGCATTAATAAATGATTTAGTAAACCAAAGGTTACTTGAACTTCTGCTCCTGAAAGTCTGTCTCTCTCTCAGTCTGAGCTGAGTTGAATCAGCAGTATTATATTTATGGTACTAAGTCTAAAATTTAAAGCTTTTTCTTTTTTTGCAATTATTATTTTTGCGTTTGTTGCAATTAAAGAAATTGACTGTGTGGTCAGATTATGACACAGGTTTTAAGCACCTCTTTATTCTCCTATGTTTTTGATAATGATTCATAAATAGGACCTTGAACCTTTTTATTTTCTAATTTATGACTTTATCATGTTCCCTGTGGCGCACAAAGTCTAGATTAGTGCATTTCTTCGTGTGTGACAGGTGCGTTTACAAAGTTTTACAAGTAAATCCAACCCATGACTGAAACTTATTCACACAGTTTTTCTAAAGACATTTTAAGTTGTTTTTCATTCAGTTTGTAGGGTTCTGGTGTCTTTTAAACTAGGCAATTGAACAAAAGTGAACAAAACCCACCAATCAGCTGTACCATCACAACCTTCATCCAACTGTCTCTGTCTCTGTCTCTGTCTCTGTCTCTCTCTCTCTCTCTCTCTCTCTCTCTCTCTCTCTCTCTCTCTCTCTCCTATTTGTCTGTCTCTTCTTTACATTGCACTGTCAGCTTAATAGAGGACTTGTGGACACACACACACACAAAGTTGTGTTGTCTGGTCTATCAGTTAAGAAGATTAGACTGAGCTCCAGCAGAGTTCAAGAAGTGAATTCTATCATTAGCCTCTAGCTGTTTGGAGTGTTTTTATTTTGCACAAGTGCTGCTAATAGTTTTGGGATTAAAATGGAATTTGTGGTGGGGAAAAATTGGCACCAAATGAAATTGCACTGATTCATAATTCTAAAGTACATTAAAAATATATTGCATATGATATTTGAATAGTATTTTTGATTGAAATATCCCTCCCTAATGATGATTAAGACTTTTTTTAAATAAGTTCTCTTGTATTCTTCCTCCCACTTAAAAAAAACACCACTTTTCTTCACCAGGTGATGGACACGTTGCATTAAGGAGTGGCATTTGGACCCATGCGAAAGCTTGTGGAGCCTCATCCTGGTGATCAGTCATCTCTTCAGTTCACATCCTCCTGCGTGACTCTTCCTTCACCACCTCCAAGCCTCCAACAGATCATTCTCCTCACCGCGCACTTCCCCATCAGACGCCCCTACATCACTTCATCCCCACCTCCCTGAGAGGGAGAGAACAGCAGCCACCATGGTGCTGTCACAGAGACAAAGAGATGAACTGTGAGTGCAGTTATTCCAGGGATCACAGATTTGTTGCAGACAAGTGCAGACATTCGTGTAATGTTAAAATATGCATAAATGTTTCAGCTGCGGTTTAAATTCTTACGAAAAGCTCAAATGTGCAACACATGGTTTCATGTTTGAAAGCAGTGGGACTTGTTGAGCTGTTGTGAACAAGTCACCCAGAAAAGGTTGAAGGGGATGAGAAATCAGTAAGGAGATGTGAGCTGAAGGTGCTGCAGTCGATAGCTGCTTGGTGAATATTTCATAACCAACATGACATGAGCGAAGAACTGAGGGGGATGGGTAACTAGAAGGAACTTGGTTAATGTGAGCAGCTTTCTACAAAGATTACAGCTTTAACTTGCAAGTTTCACACTTAGTCTTGACTGCACCCTTTTGTTAAAAATACAGTTGTGTACAAAATGTTTGTTGTATATTTTAATGTTAAAGGTTTAATTAAGGATAATTCTGTAGACATCCTGCTTCCAGTGATGGTCTAATGTTTAAGTCTTCAATAGCAAGTTAAATTGAGGTCACTGTTACCTACTGTAAAATGAGCCCTGAAGCTTTACACTAAATTTAGCATTTGCTCATGAAATATTCACCCTTGAGCTCCTAAAAAAATCTCGTTCCACTATTTACACAAGTCTATGTCTCTGTATTTTTTTTGTGTCCATGTGTTTTGGATTGTCCTCTGCGTCGTCCAGCTCCTGGATTGATAATGAGTTTTTGCTGCCAGTTTTGGCTTTCATGGATAAAAAAAAAACACTTTCACAAATACTAAATAGGCATAATTTTGTTCCTTATCTAAAGAGTTGTAATTTGTTTCAGCTATTTGGATTTATTGACCTTTTAAAGTCAATCTTCCTTTTTAACGTGGAGCTACAGATAAATAAATGGCTTTTCTGAGCATTTAATTAATCACACAATTTCAGAAAAAAAAAATGCATAACTACAAACCTTTAACTATGACAGCATCATGTTACATCATGTGAGTTGTGTTGAAACAGCACAAATTAACAAATGTGTTGTTTTTTCTTTTAGAAATCGTGCTATAGCTGACTATCTACGTTCCAATGGATACGAGGAAGCTTATTCTACTTTCAAGAAAGAAGCAGAATTAGATATAGTAAGATGAAACAAACTCATATTCAATTAAAACAAACCAACACACATTTACTTTCATATTGAGGAGGCAGTCTCTTTCATTGTGCTTTTGCTTTGGTTGTAGAATGAAGAGGTAGATAAGAAGTATGCTGGGCTTTTGGAAAAGAAATGGACCTCTGTTATCAGACTACAGAAGAAGGTAAGGAATTTCTGCACCATGATGTCTTTATGTTGATCACTATCTGTGCAGTTATTTTATGGATAATAAATTATTTATGTTGTTAATCCTATTAACAGCTATATATCACTATTTTCTTTCAATGATCAGATTAAATTTTTCCGTTAAATGTGAAATCAGGGTGTTTCTGTTTAACATTTATCAGCCTGTTTTGAAATGTCTTTATTCTCCAGGTGATGGAGTTGGAATCTAAACTGAATGAGGTGAAGGAGGACATGACTTACGGAGGATCTGTGGGTCAGAAGAGGGACCCTAAGGAGTGGATCCCTCGTCCACCAGAGAGATACGCCCTGAGTGGGCACCGTGCTCCAGTCACACGGGTCATATTCCACCCCGTGTTCAATGTCATGGTCACAGCCTCTGAGGATGCTACCATCAAGGTGTGTGTCAGTGTCAGGGCTGTACGTTAACTTTTTTAGCTCATAGCACCGGTGCTACAGAGGTTGCTGATTTTGTAGCACAGAACAAAAAGTTGTAGCACCAGTATAAAATGTCCGTTCCAATCTTGGTAGGAATGAACACATTTATTGTGTTTATTCAAAACAAACCTGCTTATTATTACTTCTGTAACATGTTTAAAAGAAAATATCAGTAAAAAGCCTCAAATCATGTCCTGTTTGTCTTTGTAACTCTTCAGATGAACTCTTAACTCTTGTAGGTATAAAAGACAACTGTTAAAAATGCAAATATCCAAAAAAAAACTTCCTTTCAATCACTGAAAAGAATTTATTTACAACATTTTAAATCTGGGCCCTAAAGGGTTAATACTCCTAAGCGTCTCTGTCTGCTGCAGAGACACACACACACACACACACACACACACACACAGAGAGAGAGAGGGAGAGAAAGAGAGAACCATGTTCATCTTGTGGGCAGCTTTGAGTTCACAATCAATCACTTTTAAAGGTTGAGGGACATTACCTTAGCTACATTAGCTCGTAGCTGCGCAGCTGATCAGAGCTATTTTTATAACAGGCAAGGAGCCGTTGACTCCCGGTCACACGCGGATCTGTGTTGGTGATTCTTGCTGTATCAGAGTAATTATTGATAATTATTGATAAGGTAACCAGGCTGTAGCTTCACCT
>JARVGW010000161.1:8344816-8370279 GCA_031762495.1 Anablepsoides rubrolineatus
ATGTCTTTTAATCCACTGGTTCTTTAGAAAACATACTTTCCAATCCAACAAAAAGGTTCATATGTATCCAGAGATGCTTTCTATCATTACAAAGTCTGCTACAAACACCAACAGAGAAGCTGCTGCGATGACATGAGGAAATGGACGGGACAGACGCGGTGGGGGGTTTCTTAAAGACACAGAGGCCAATTTCAAGGTGTATAGAGTGGAAACGGAGGAGAGGATATTATAATTTAAGATTTAAACATAAACAGCATTTTAATAACAACTTATGGTGACATAGATACTTTATTATGGTATAGAATGTAAATTTATGCCTGAGAAACACATAATATTGGCCCTTTAACATTCCTGCTTGCATTAGTTTATGTTGCTGAAAAAGAAATGTGTTACGGTGGGGTTTTAATTTAAATGAGCCTCTTTTAGTCTTTACCCTCATCGGGTGCCATTTAAACATTGATGGTTTTGATTTTTACAGTTTTAATTGTTAAAAAGGGTTTAGTGCAGATTTTTAAAGTGCACCATCTTTGACTGTTGCCTCCTCTCTGTCACTCTATCTTCCCTATCTATATGTCTCCTCTGTCTTTTTCCTGGCAGCTGCATTTCTAGAAGCATATTGAAATGTATTCAAATTTTCAGAATCCCCTTTATCGGCCAAGTTTGTGTGCACAAACTAAATTGACTTTTAAACACTCAGCGAACAGACATTAGTAAAAATAGAGATTTTTTTTTTTTGTATTTTGGACAGTATTTTATGTAACATTTAAATTTGAAAGCAGTGTCCATTAAGAAAACAAATAGGTAAATTCAGAAATTCTTGAGTTTAATATGAACAGCAACCTCTTGAACTTCAGGTGGGGTAACTAAATATAAACTAATCATTTGTGTCATTTAGCTACTTACTTAACTTTTGTAATAAGTGTAGTAGTATTACAGTTGCTGAAAACACTTTTTTGCCTCAATAAAAATGTTACTTGTAGGAGATCTGGTAGAGTGCTGTGTGACTGGGTAAATAAGGGCACAGATTGTAGTGTGAAGCGCTTTGAGTGTCCTGGTTGGGTAGAATGACGCTATACAAGTACAGTCCATTTACCATTTATACAAATATTTGTTATGTAACACTAACCCTTGACAAAAAATTATTTCATTAAGAGACACTGGAGAGAGAAAAAACTATAGCTGGTGAGTTGTAAGAACATTAATACCTTGTAAGATGACTTTTATTATGTATATATTTTCTAATGCTCTTAATTTTTGATTATTTCATTTACTACCTTTTACGACCCCTGCAGGCACCATTTATAGCTGTGGTATATGTGCAAATAACAGCTAAAAAAGTGGGTACTTTAGTTTTACATGCAAAATTATGAGTTGTCACACCTATAGTATACGTGTTTTGGATAAGTCTCAGCTACTTCTGCATCAATTTTTACCCCTTTATTTGTCAAAATCCTGGGTTAACTGATAAAAACTTGAGTTATTTATGTGTAAATACTGGGTTGAGTTGCAGCTAAAGCAGCCTAATGGTTATTACGACCTCGTTGCATGTCTGAGAAACAGTTTGAACAGATTTCATGTGGAGGCTGTGACTGCCTTCACACTGGCCGAGCTGCACCATATTATAGCTTAAATTAGAGAGAATCTGTCAAAATTAAAAAAAAAAAAGGTTTTATCTTCCTGGTATAAGTTCATATAGATGCAAAGGCACCAAGAAGCAGCAGCAGTGATACTTCAGTCCTGCATATTAATTATATACAATACCTCATCCCTCTGAGGCTTCACCTGCTCATTCACCCACACACCAATTACTCTCCCTGCTCTGTGGTATCCTGGCAACAGATGCCAGGGTGGCAAGTGCAACCTCCACACGTATGGAGACGCCTCATGCAGATGTCAGAACAGAGCAACTAAAGCACAGAGTTCATATTGTAACAGGAGCGTGTATGATGGACTGAAACTGGAGAGCCAGATGCACAGAGAGGAGGCCCATTAAAGAAACTCTTATTTCTCAGCAGAGCCACTGAAGCTGAAACATTGACCTACATCCTCCTACTGCTATTCCCTTTGCGAAGTGTTGTCCCTCGTGCACGCTGACATAAAGGCAGTTTTTTTTAATATATATATATTTTTTCCTCATGTATTGTTTCTGGGTTATCTATTTTTCCCTCTCTCCAAGATTATTGATTCCAGTCCTTGGCTGTGAGGAAAAGTGAAAAGCTGCAGATTCTCATCAGACCAGTAATGTTCTGAGAGGTTTTAAGGTCAGTCTTTACAGAGGGCCTGACTCATGCTGCAGAACCGATCCCTCAGACCGGACTGAGTCCAGTTCTGACAGTTTGCACGAGCCTCACTTCAGCTGGCATGACTTGCATTATAATCCCTGTACCCTTGTGAGAATGATGGGACACTTCAGGGCTGCAGGATGTAGCACACTCTAGTGGTATAATTTATTTTAACTTCTTACATTATGGCTACATCAAGCAATAAAACATTTAACATTTAGCCATGATTTCCCCTGCAACAATTCCAAGGTAATTTACATTAAAACATTTACTTTTACATATGTTTAAATGAAGTTTTATACCACTATCAGACAACATGGCTGCATGCATATTACTTGCATAAATACAACTTGGCCATTGATTTGGCAATTTTTTCTTGTGTGCAAGGCATGTTCCTTACATTTAACCATTTAAAGGGGTAATCACCAGGCTTTCCAACGGTACAAGATTGTCAAAAAGCTTTATTAAGTTAAATAAAATGGCACCTCTTTGACTTTGTTCACTTTGATTTGTCGACTCTTCACTTTGTTCCAGTCTCCCATCCCAGGTTGTGATTTCTGTGGGAAGAAAAACACAAGTTAAAAACAGCAATAATTAGATGTATAAAAATGAAGAGCAGAGAGAATAAAAACAGCAGCAGAGTGACAAAAATGTTGTCAATTTGTCTTCCAGCTGTCTTAGCATATAGCAAAAATAAAGTTTAGTTTAGGAAACCCAAGCCAACCTTAACTATAGGATTTATCGGAAAAGAAAGTCTTGCAAAAATATGCATGCAGTACATGTGCTAACCATGCTCTGCATCTCTGTTCACTTCCTTTTTCTCTTTTTCTGCCAGATCATCTCTTATGCATACTGTCACCTCAGCCTGTTGATAAATAACTCCCAGAATATTGTTCCAATGTTTCTTTATTTGATTAAAACAAATATTTGTATAAAACAAAAAAAGAAACATTGGAACAATATTCTTTTGTGTTTTTTTTTCTTTTTCTTGATTATAATGCAAGAAGATAGATTGTCATTCTTTTTATTATTTAACTTTGACATGATAATAACTTTTAGTTAAACCAAAAAGATAAATCAAAAATATAAAGTCCAGTTTATTATCTTGAATAAAGAAAATAAAATGTCACTTTTGAGGGAGGTCTTCTGGGACCAGGGTCAAAAACAGGTGGAAATGTTTTTCCCCCATTGGGGTGACCCCATACACTATAAAATAACAAAGTAAAAACATTGACAGCTCAACCTATGAGAGAAACGTTTGTCTAACTCTAAGCATGGGTTTATGCATCAACTCTATGCATCTTTTACTTTTGCATGGTTCTGATTACATCTGATGCAGCAGTTGTCGATTGAGCCAGCCCTGCAAACCCACCTGGATGATGGAGTGGACAGTGGATGGAAATATCTCAAACCTCTGCAGGCCACCCTGTTGATACTTTGCTTGCCAACCAGAAAAAGACGAGCCAAGTGTCTCTGTTCTAGCACTCCATCCATGTATCAGAGCACACTGCCAAAGACTTTCTGTTGTACTTGGGAATAAAGTTGTCCAGGAACAGGTCACTAAGGTTAATCCTGCAATTTTCACTGTAAAGACCATTCAATTATATATATATATATATATATATATATATATATATATATATATATATCACAGAAACTACAGCTGATTCAGTTTAATGTTTTTGTCGCCCTCCTGTGGTCAAACACAGAAATTACAGCTGATTCAGCTGACACGGCCACACAATAAAATTGAGATACTTCATGCTGAAATATATATATAATTTTTTTTGCCCTTTAAATAATCTTGATGTTTTTTGTTTTGTCATGTCAGCCATTTAATGTTTTACCTAGTTTGTTTATAAATAAACACATTTATAAAACATTTGCTTTTATCATTTATTAAAACAGAAACAAAAACCAATTAATAGCTTTGAACAATCTTTATAACCACTTATTTAAAAACAATAATTTCTGTACAATTTTTTCTAAAATGGAAAATAATCTGTCCATCCTTTCCTTGCTCTCCTGAAATGTTAAAGTTAATGCGAAGGACGTAGGGGGAGCTTGAAGTAGCGGCGCGGATGAGCGAAAAAGCGATGCGGTCGCCGGGTTTTATTTGCGGCCGTAGTAATAGGGCGGGGCAGGGATCCGGGAGGGGTGGGTCTTAACGAGAACACGACTCGCATGTATTCCAGCGCTCGCATCGCCATCTTGTTGCGATCCTTTTTTTTTTTTTTTTTTTTTTTTTACGTATGCGGGGTGGGGGGGGATCTACTTTCTGTTTGCCCGGATTTAAAATTACGCGTCCTGCTTTCAGGAGACGCAAAGGAGGGGGGTGGGGGCCCCGAAAGATTCGGGGCGGTGGACCGGGAACGCTACTATTAGACACTAACTTATTTCCCCCCCGGGGCACCACCGGGTTCCCTGCCGGGAGGGTTTACGCGAAATGAGTATTGATACACTTCTGGAGGCAGCCAGATACCTGGAATGGCAAGCCCAGCAGCAACAACAAACCAAACGTGGTAAGTGGAGCACACTGCTGCATGATCCTAGTTAAACGTGCACGGACACAAATAACAGGGTGTGCTGACACTGGAACTGCCTGGCTCCCGGTACTACACACGGGAAGCCTTTATTCCGAACCGAATCGTCTGGATCATGTGTTTTACGCACGAAGTTCCGACTGGAGAAACAGACTCTCTGAACTGTCATTGATCCCCAAATAATGTAACGCGGAAATGGACAAAGTTGTTTTTCTGAAGTATTTCGCGCGCCCGTGCGTGTGTATGTGTGTGTGACAGTTTCAACACTCCCGTGAGTCACCGTACGCGCGCGCGTGTGTAATGGAAACCAAGCATAGAGGAGTTCCTTTACATTTTCTGGTCTTTCATTAAAATGTAATAAACCACTCAACTTATACATTTTGTCCTCTAATTGGTTTTAAAAATGGTGACGGAATACTTGCATTTTACTTCAAGTTTCACATTTATTTGTCTTAAAGAGGGAGGGGGAGAAAGGTAGGGGGGGTGGGGATAATAGATTTAGCTCCATTCTTTCTTTTTTTTATTTCGTCGAGCACCGGCAGGGCGGTGGCAAGCAGAGGCTGCTCTTTACATAATACCCTGACATTGCTCAGCTATCTCGTGACACACGCGCTCAGTCCAGCCATAATAGTTTAAATTCATAAATATTAGTTTGCGCGTTTTATTCGCATTTGAAGCTGAGAAGTTGTCACGTAATGATCATTTCTGAGGTGAAAGGAGGAAAAAAGAGGGGAGGGGGTGTTGCTTCGTTTTTGTGTTTTCTCCCCGCTGATGACGTGTCGGACAACCCCCCCTCTCTATCTTCTGCATACCGCGTGCTAGGATCCACCCACGGCGACCACGTGCACGTCCCCCTCTTCTGCTAAATACGCAACTGTGCGCGTGCGCAGTCACGCGCTCGCCGGCCCAGCCCTTCCCATTCAGGCGGCTGACTGTGTGGCGGGTCAGACTGAAAGGGTGGAAGTGCTTTTACCCACTGCTCAGTGGCTTTTACTACAACAAGTGAACCCACGCCAGGTTATTAAATTATATTTTAATAAAACTACGCTCATGTCAAAATCAAACATTATCAAATATCAAGTTTTTTCTATTTGACTTATGCAAATAAAAAAAGTGTTTTACAAGTACAAGAGTCAAGGCCATATTTCAGCTTGTTATGCAAATATTTGTGTAAAAAATACAATTGTTTTTGTTTGTCTGTGGTAAAATACTTCCTGAACCAATAATGATTTTATTGAAACTTTCAGGAAGTAATCACAGCTTGTACATCTACACCTGATTATATTTTGTATTGAACCCTTTGCAATATGGTCAAATTTACAGATATTACACTAAAAGTTGGTGTGATATTAGCTGATAGTTGTGCCCAAGACATACTCAAAGAATTACATGAAATCTGTTTTATACATTTTTGCCTTTAACTATTGAGATCAACTCTGCTTGTCTGTTAGCAAAATATCTCATGAACATGAGGGACAGATCTTGATGAAACCTTCAAAAACAATCATTGGATGTACTTCTAAAGCTGATTAACTTTTTGGAGTCCCCTCACTCAAAATGGACACTAATTGGGCGGGCATAATGAACACAGAAGTGTCTATAAGGCTGCCAGTTTTACAGATATTAGCTAACATTTGGTGTGGTAGTAGCTGATAGTCCTTTTTTTTTTTTTTACAGTTTTTTGTTCCTTGACAAAATATTCTGTTCTTGAAACCAAACATAAATTCCCTGACAAGTGCCAGTCAGATTAAACACCTGGATGCTAAATAATAATAAAGACAGATTAGAGAGTGCAGAGTGTGCAGAGAGGAAAGTTTGTTTTTCTGCATATCATCCATGACGACCGTATCTTAACAGTACAAGGCCTCTCGGGGTGAATTCCTGCTCCTGGTGGAGGGAAATTGCGCCGTCGGGGGTTTGCATGCAGGATAGAAACCAAAGCAGCCCGGCACTTTGGCGTGTGCGCCGTTACTGTTTTGTTGAAAATGATCGAGTTGTGTGTTGGCGTCGGGAAGGTTTGAGGAATCCCTGGGATCTTCTGTGCCTAATGTTGCAGTTTCCATGGCAACTGGGGGGCCTTTCCACATCACATTAAGTCTGCAGGCGAGGGTCTGCAGCAGCTACTGGTTCACATCATTATATTAAAGTATCGTTGGTTAATATTTCTTACATTTATACGTTGTCACAGTGTCAGGACCGGTGACAAATGCTAATATAATTGAAAATGCCATAGAAAAGCTCATTCAAAAACTAGCTTTTAATAATTCAGCGTTATGGCAGCTTTGATACAGAAATGAATTTTTAGGCTCAATCCTCAGTCGTTTGCATTTTAAACTCTTTCTCTTTTTTGCATTATCTGTTTTTTTCGTTTACTTTTCTTTCCACTGATTTATATTTTTTTGTTCTTTTTTTCAGATGATGATAAGCGCACGGAGAAGGAGCACATCAACAGGGAGGCTGAGTCCAGGCGTGTGGAAGTTGTGACTTCACCCCCCCAGCCTGTCAGAGTCAACCACGTCGCCTGGGGTGAAGATGTTCCCCGTCAGCAGCCTCATCGCCCTCCCACCCACCAACAGCCTTCGCTCCCACCGTCTCAAGTCCCCATCGCCGTCATCCCCGTGGTGCCGGTCGTCAATGCGACGCCCTCCGTCCCGCCGCTTCCTCTCTCCACGCCGAACGCGGCGGCAGCGACACCATTCAACAGTCCCCCACCTCTGAAGAAAGAGAATGTCCCCTCGCCTCCGCAGCAACCGAGAGCAGCTCACCACCTGATGTCCTCCCCGCAGATCAAAGTGGAGCCTTCTCAGCAGCTGATCGATGTAAAGTCCAGCCTGTCACTACCCCAGGTCCAGATTCAGTACCCAGCCTCCATCAGTACCAACAGCCCTGGCTCTCATCACGCGCTGCTTCCCCATCAAAGTCCACCCACGTCTCAACCACAACCCAACGGGGTGATGATGGAGGACATGAGTGGGATGGAGGGGAAGAGGAGACCCGGAGGGTCAGTTTCTGGGTTTTTAAAGTTGCAACCCAAAATGGAATTGTTACTTGTTGCATCTGATAATTTCTTGTATGTTTTCAGAGCGGGGACCAGAGAGGTGCATAATAAACTGGAAAAGAACAGGTTAGTCAGAATAAACTCCTGCACATCTTTCTGAAACTTACCAATACGAGTTTGAAAAGCTGAACGCTTTCCTCAACTAACAGTAAGCTGTGAAATTCAACCTGAATCAAAACATCCTGTTTAATTTGTCAGAATAATACCGTTGAATGTTCACGTTGCCAAAGTAAACTTTACTTTTTTTAAATGTCTGAACATTTCAGGAGAGCACACCTCAAAGAATGCTTTGAAACACTGAAGAAGAACATTCCAAACGTCGACGAGAAGAAAACCTCCAACCTCAGCGTTCTACGCAGTGCGCTGCGTTACATACAGGTACGCAGAGTTTTCATAACGCTCTAGTCTTTTTCCACCAAACTATAGTGTTTCTGCTTTAGGAAACGCATCCCCTCTCGCTCTGAGAGAAGCCTCGGCCTCTCTGTCCTGCCTGTGTATCTGATACACAACATGAGTTTTGTTGGTCTTTGAACCATTTAGTGTTGGTTGGTGTGCTGTGACCGTGGTTTTCTATCAAACAAACAGAGATGAATCTGTAGTCTGTAAAAAGGAAGGGTGAACAAATCAAAGGTTTTCTTTACTTTTTGTAGTGTATTTACTATTTTATATAACGTCTTTATGAACATGAGGCTGATTAATCTTATACTTAGCAATTTAAATCAAAATAATATATAGAAACAGACACAATTCAAGAAGTCAATATTATTAAAAGGTGACAGAGATAATGTTTTATTAGAATATGTTTATAATTTGCTTTAGGTGTGTGGAAAAGTAATACTTTCTTTAAATTTGACACCAATGCAAAAAAAAATAGAAAAAGCTAAATAGCTGAAAAAGTTGCAGTATTCATAGCATAAAGGAGCTGAACGTTTTGATAAATGGATTGTTGAGAAAGCACAAAAAATGTGGAACAAGTTAGATGCTGATAAACGTATGAGGAAAAATAATCCATCCATCCATCCATCCATCCATCCATCCATCCATCCATCCATCCATCCATCCATCCATCATCTGACAGTTTCAGAGTTGGGTTGTGGCGGCAGCAGCAGCTTAAGCCAAATACGTCTGTCTCAATCAAATTGAGCATGTTTATATGTCAACACCTTGTTACCATCTACAGTATAATTATATCCAATCAGATCTTTTGTTGCTGTCTTGATTGAGACAGGTTGCCTAGATTTATTCTAACAGATTGTACACGGAGCATGAACAATATTTACATCACTGCACACATAATCAGAGCATTATTAATATGCTGCTCTGTTGCATATCCAAGTTTGTTTCTTTAAATCATAATGTTTGTCTGTTCAGCAACAACAACCCAATCATCCCTAGCTGTAAACACAAACATTTGGGTCTTATTTTTCTTTATTCTGGACTTGTCTCACCATGAAAACCTGTAAATTTCAGCCTCTTTGTCTCTCTCTCTCTCTCTCTCTCTCTCTCTCTCTCTCTCTCTCTCTCTCTCTCGCTCTGTAGCCATGTGAGATCTGAGCACATGGCTACAGAGAGCCCGATGACGTCACCACAGCTGATCTCCTCAGCTCTGTGATACTGCAGAGAGGGGAAGCGACGCAGCGACAGGTGCTGTTTACAACCACGCAGCGCCGCTTCCATGGTGATTTAAAACTGTGCGATAGGTGCAGATCTGCAGCAGCCCTGTCAGCTTTTTCTTTTCTTTTCTTTATCTTACATTATGCCCCCCACCCCACTGAAATCTACCCTTTGGAGCTCTGGCTATCCATGGCAACAGTCAGCAGGTGATCAGGGTGCCAGTGTCCGTTCGTTGTGTGTATATGGACCGAGAAGCTAAAAATCACAAATTCTTGCTGCGCCTATCTGTTATTGGATGATGGGAGCTCTAGTGGGAGCTGTCGACAGTCCCATAACAGACTTATATGTGGTTAGAGCAAAATATACCTGTCAAACAGCACCTGATCACCCTGCATTTTCACCTTAATTCAATTAGAAGGACATGGTAAAGGAGGAAGAATAAAAGAGCCATAGAGGATGCTGAAGGGGAGAGGGGGTGATGAATAGAGTTCTAGGAGAGGAGAGAGTGTGGGATGGAATAGTAGAAAAGGAGGAAGCAAAAAAAAAGATTCTGGGAACGATCCAAAAACCCTGAACTGGCCTAAGTCCAGTCTCATTCTTCCTTATATGTGCCACACTGTTTTACGTAGTTAGATGGCCAATCATGTTTATTTATTTATCTTTTGCACAAACTGCCAGATTTTTACTTATGAGGTTGCCAGGGAAACGGCTATGGGGGGCAGCTGTTTCCTTGGTGATTTACGACAGGACTAATGGTGTCTGGGTCTGTATGGGAAGTCCTTGGATTAATGTCTGTGGATCCTCTTGAGCACTTAAAGAGGCTATATCAGTGTTTCTCAGGCATATATTTGAATTCTATAACATAATAAAGTAACAATGTCACCTTCAGTTGTTAAATGCTGTTTAAATAGAAAATAAACTTGACTTCACATCATATCGGTTTCTAAACTCCTTGAAAATGGCCTCTGTCTCTTTAAAGGGACCCACAATTAGTTGTAACATTAGACTTTATTTGATAAACATTTATTTTAACTGTAAAATATAATATAATAGGATAACATTATAACATGATATAAAACTCAAAAAAAAGTTGATTTTACATGATATAACCCCTTTAACAAAGCGAGCTGTCGCTCCTCTGTGGCTAACTAGAGCATCAAGGACTATCTTTCCGTTAGAGCTGTGGTGTTTCATCATGTGGACAGCCAGTGCTTTTAGTTTAAACGAGTGTGAAGTCACCTGTCTGGCTTTCACACTTCATGACTGCGAGTCTCCGTGTTGGAAATGTCCCATGGTGTATAAAGATAAAAGTTTTCTGAGCCCTTTAAAGACGGGGGAGTGGATGGGTGGTAAAGAAGTGAAGGGAGGAATGTGGGCTCACGTGCAAGGCCATTACGTGCCTGCAGAGAGTAAACAGCTTTGTTCACTGAAGTGAGTGTCCTGTAGTAGGATCAAGTGTCCCAAATGCTTGTTTTCACTCGGATTTCACCATTTATTTTTCTCCTCCACCGCTGACAATGCAACATATACTTTTTCTGATTTAGCTTCCAAGACTAATAAAATAAATCAGCTGCACATAAAAACGCGAGTGTTTGATTATTTTTAGTTTACCTGTGCAGTAGGGTTGGGTGAAAAATCGATTTAATCGATTTAATTCATTTATAAAGATTTATTTTGGAAAAAATCAAGTTTTTTTTTTCCCACTTGTGCTTCTGTAGCTCAGAGGTCACCCCACCTGTCCCTCAAGATGCTTGGTACACAACATGACAATATGGCAGCTAGCAGAGAGGATCTACTTCTCAAAAAGGGCACAGTTTCTTCAGTTTTCTGGAACTGGTTAGATTTTTCAACCTCGGACTTGGAGCGACGAACACCTCACTGCAAAATCTGTTTGAAGGCTCTTGCTACAAAAAGCAGGAGTACTGTGAAGTCTTTTCCACCACTTTACCCAGCTTCTTTCTGCCTGTTTCCACCTCCTTCCACATCTCAGTCCTCTCCAGTAATCTGTGATAATGTCCTTAGCTCTGACCGACGTAATACGTCAGCTGACACAAACTGGGTCACACAGATGGAGTATTGGGGTTAGAAAATTACCGTAGTCATGCAATTTAATCCCAAAAATCATCCATAAATTGGGGGAGGGGGTCTTATCGTACGTGGCTCATTTTCAGTGACACGCAGCCTCTGCAGCCACAAACACGTCCATGAGTGTGTGTCACCAAAACAATCTGTTGCATCGCCAAGGCTGACAGCCTGAGGTCTGTATGAAACTAGAGGAAGCGTTATTCTCAAGGATTGGATTTTTTTATGCCTTTTTAAGTATGAAAAATAAAGGTCGCATCATACTCGAAGTGCATTATAGACACACAAATACAGTCAATTTCATGTTTTGATTTGTCCGTTTTAATGCACCAATCCCTGCCTTTAGAATTTAGAACAATGACACTTTATGACAATTTATAAAAAATTGATTGATATCGCAATATCAGTTCTCTATTTCCAAGAATAGCAGAAGAAAAACTGCATAATTGGCAGTTTAGATGTTCTAACAAGTTCATCACAACTGATGATAAAGCATCAAGCTTTTTGTACTTAACATTTTCTTTAATGAAAAATGAGAGCTGATTTGCATATTCTTATCTACATTTTATTCTTAAATGTTTGAAGAAATCTAGAAGAACTTCAGTGTGTGATTCGTAAAACAGACACAAATAATCCTTTAGATATTCTGCATAAAAACACTAATAATTGAAACGCTGGAGTTTTAGAGCTTTATCTTCATTGCAAAACAAGCAAGTAAATCAGATTAAAATATATATATTTTTTTTTTTTTCTGGATGCATTCTTGTTTCTCTCCCAAACCTGCATGTGTTCTCCCTCACATGACAGTGCTGTGTCAGGAAGTCATACTTTCACTTACTGAGGTGCTGATAGATGGCAGTTATCCAGTGGCGTGGGAGCTGATAATGAATTTGACTGATTGGTGGTAATAAAGCACAGCAGGACATTTTCTTTCTTTCTGACCCAGAAAGCAAAGTAGATATTCAGAAAACGTGAGGTACAGTTTTATAAAGAGAATTTATGATTGAATCTGTGTAAATACCTCTCTGTGGAGCAGGAGGCACACTTTCAGGGGGATAAAATCTTTGTGTCAGTGTTCATTCTTAAACATTTCAAAGCTAATCCTAACCTTAAATCATCTTGATTTGTAACGATCCCTTTTATTTTTTTCTTCATTGGTTAATTTGTGTTACCTGCCACTGAAAAGCAGGCTCTTCTCACTTGTGTGTGTAAGTGTTTCAGCATCTCCTCTGCTGTAAACCCCGGTAGACCCTGAATCGTAAGGAGAAGGAGTACGACCACGAGATGGAGCGTTTGGCCCGGGAGAAGATCGCCACACAGCAGCGGCTCGCTGAGCTGAAGAACGAGCTCAGCCAGTGCATGGACGTCATGGAGATCGATAGAGTCCTCCGACAGACTATCCAGCCAGAAGACGACCAGGTCTCCACGTCCACCGCTTCAGGTAAAGGACCGACAGAAGTATATTTATATACAGTATGTGCTACAGCAGAGACACCTCTCATACTGTAGTTTATTGGGGTACCACTTTACAATAAGGGGGTTCTTATAAATAACTAAATAATAGTGAATAATCTAGTTAATTGGTTGTATAGATTTAGAAAGCCAACAATAATCTGGTACTGCACTGCCTCGTTTCTTGCCATATAGTTGGGCAACACAATCACATTTACAAATATTCCTGACTGACATTTATAATACTCCATTAAATGTCCCACTTTTTCCTCGTTGTTGGGAATCAAAGCCAGCAGGACATGATTTGTGGAAGCTGCCGTGTTGTTTTTTCTGATCTTGAGTCTGCGTGCTCATGATGTGGGGCTTTAAGTCCCGCCCACTCCCCCGCACACAATCACGGTTACATGACTTGTCTTTGAAACATGAAAAAATGAGGACGTTACTTTAGTGCAAGTTTATTTTATGAAGTTATGAAGTTAGAAAACAGGCAAAGACCTACATTTAGCCAAAAGAATAAACGTCCACCACTTGTTCTTACCAAATAGTGACCCCCCTGCTGCAGGATACATCTCTGCTCAGAGTTTCTTTCCACTGGAGTCTACAATGCGAAAAAAATGAAAGAAAAACTCAGATATCCACCATTATCTGTCCACAAATCTGTCCCGCTTAAAGCTCCACAGTTTTTGGCAGACAAATTCCTCCATGCAAAATGTCTGTTTTATCTCCATCCATGAGTTTTTGGTCCGGTAGACCCAAAGCAGCAAACAAAATGATGCAACAGCTGCTGCAGTGGAGCATGCAGAGGCCTTTATAAACCATTTGTAAAGCTTTAAAGAGGCTGACATGCTTATCCTTCAGATACAAAAAGTCAAAGAAAACTTTGTTCCATTTGGTATCATGGTAGTTCTATCCTTCACTTGCAAATTTCTCAACAACTGTTCATCTCAACAACTGTTCATCTCAACAACTGTTCATCTCAGCAACGTGAAAATTATTTTTTGATATGTTCTCTGTGTTATCTTTGTAAAAATGCATTTGTATTATTATAAAAACAAATTTGATGTCACAGGCACTTTAATCACCCTTATTGTAAAATAGTAGTTTTAAAATAAATGTTTGGTATCACAGTTACTAAAATAGTTCTTTCTGATCTGCAGAAGGAGAGGATAACTATGAGCAGGACATAGAAGATGAAGCTCCTGCTCCTCCTGCTTCCACACCCCTCCCTAAACCAGCACCCACCATCATACAAGCTCAGCCCCTCCTCACCTCGCACTTATCAATCCAGCATGCTGCACTGCCTCTTTCTGGAGTCCTCACCACCCCGGCTCCCTCTGGTCCTCCGCTTCCTCAAGCCATCATCCCCGCCCCTCCACCAGGCCCGCCCCCTCCAGCGCTGCCCCCGCCGCACGCCATCCAGCCACCAGCCTTGCAGGTCCAGCCTACAGTCATAGCCCACGCCACCGTCTCCCACCCGTCAGTAATCCAGGCTGTCAATCACTCCCTACCAGCCAGTCACAAACACCTAATGCACATCGCCCCCTCGCCTGGCCCCGCCTCTTCTAACCCTCAGCTGATCGCGGCGGCCACAGCCAGCCCCGCGACCCACCAACAGATCACCGCGCAGCCCATCGGACACATCACTGTCCACCCGGTGGCCCACCTGACCTCCCACCTCCCAACTCTTTACCCCCAGGGGGTGCCCGTCTCTCAGCCCACCATGGTGGGCCACATCACTCACACCTTCACCCACCACCCGCTGCCTCACGTCCAGGCCAGCCCTCAATCCAACACTAACGGCACCCAGGTGAACAGCGCAGCCGTGGTGAGCCCGGGCACCACGGCGCTGGGGAAACCCACGGCGGTGCTGGCCCCGCACCCTCAGCTGGTGGGACAGGCCACTGTCCTCAACCCCGTCACCATGGTAACGGTCCCCACCTTTCCCGTCAGCACGCTCAAACTGGCCTAAAACAAAACAAAGATCAGATCGATGGAAAGAAAGACACAACATCTGGGTCGATTTGCAGTTCCCTGAGAATCTGACAGAAAAAAAAAGACAAGAAGCTCGTTTGAAACACTTTTGCAACAAATATCCTGCGTGATATTTTAGTCACGGCTCTGCTGATTTGTGAACGAGTGAATGCAGACTCGGTGGTTCAGGCCATTGTTTGTGAAAATGAGACTGTGATTTTTGGCTTTGCTGCAAAGACAGGAACTCTCTGCTCGACCCCCCCCCCCCCCCCTCTCTCTGCAACCAGAAGCACTAACAGAATAATCTCAGTTCACACTCAGGCATCAAGGATTTCCTTCAGTCACTCACTCAGTCACATGGCAGAAGACATGCTGTCCATTTGTCTCACAGGAGACGCGTCACTGATGTCCAAGAAGAGCAGGATTTAAATAACCGTATGAAACAAATTGTTCCTCTAAAGCTAAACTTCCTTGTTTTGAATTGTGTCAGGATATTTCCTCAAACCTTCTGGCTTCAGTTTAGTTCCAGCATTCTCTTGGTGACCTAATATATGCAGAAAAAGAGGTAATATTTCCTCCTAAACAGAAAAACTCACTGAAGACATGAAGGTATTGGTTGTTTCCACTCTGTGCTAAGACCTGAAATGTTTGCATCACTGTGATAAATGGAAGCTACACACATAAACGATCTTTGATCCGAGATGGTTTTTAACAGGCTGCACCTGTTGTTGAGGAAGAGTAAAACTGCTGAGTCATTCTGAAGGTAACGCTGGTTGAACGTGCGCTGAGCTTTAATGTCGTCACGTCAAACAAAAATCCAAAAATTAAAAAACATAATTTTCCAAATCTGCTCTCTAAATTTTCTTTTTTTTTTATTGCATCATTTTTGCTGGAAGTGAAGGACAGATTTTTCATTTACTATTTAATGCAACAGCGCCCCCTGCTGACTCACATCAAACCTCATACGGGTGTTAAACACACACACAACGCTTCAGTCCCAACACACTTCTCACTAACTTCAATTAAAATGACTCAATTTCTATTAAAGTTTACATCACATGCAGTTGAACCCTGAGTTTATAATTTATTATTTTTAAAAATTTTGCCAAATGACGTGAGACTCAATTTGTTCATGTTTCAAAAAGTTTGAGTACATCAGAGAAAAAAACAATTGATCAGGTTAAAAGTCTGTTAGCATTTGTCGCACTTTATTGATGAATAATTTGCATTCAGTGTCCAAAATAATTTTTAAAGTCCAAACTGGGAATGTGTTGTGACTCCCTCATCTTTATGCGCAGATTCTGCCTCCTCCTCCTCGTGTCCTCGCCTCCTCTGCTGTGTCGATATTTTCTGTATCTGTGATTATATGGTTGATATATTCTGTATTATAATTAATCCTACCGTACCTGTAGCATGGCTGTGTTTTGGTTGTACAGTTTATCCTGTGCATGATTGCGTGTGTGTGTGTATGTGTGTGGGAGTGTGTGTAGCTACTAGCAGGTTATTTTCTTACAGAGGTGATTTATGGATGCTATCGTGTGTGCCTACACTCAGTTTCCCTCAACACTGTGACAACTTTGACAAAACATGTCCACTTTGAGTGAATGAAAAAAAACAGCCTTTTTTATGTTTTTGATTTTGTGCGTTGGTCTGAGACATTGAGTGGAAAGAGTAAAAGACAAAAAAAAGTGTTTTTCTTGGTAACATAATAATGTCTAATATTAAAATTGAGTTTTGTAATATTTGTACGTATGAAAGTTTTGTAAATTGTGACAGTATGCATGTTCCAGCATATGAGTGTATGCATCTTAAATGCTAGTTTGTTTTTTTTCCCCTGATTTATTTTGCATGTAGGTTGCAGTTTAGTTTTATTTTTAAAAAAGTTTAGTTTTAATGTTTATTTTTGGGACCATGTACAATACTGTATAACGTGGGCAGAATCTTGGACCTCATGCTACATGGATATTATATATGAATATAAAAAACGTGTTTTCCCTATGGAGAAAGTTTTAAGTTATATATCGCCTGTACACTTTGGGCTGCCTTTTAGATCTAACTGTCCACTGTTTATAATAACAATGATAAATGAATAAAACATTAATGATGAAGAATTATGCTGATGGAATAATAAAGATTCTTAATAAACAACATCTTGCTCTTGTGTTGATTTTGAGGTAAACAAAGATGTGAAGTTGATTTATTTTGTTTTTACAAATAATACAAATTACAAAATTAAAAACTGACAGCGAGGTATTAAAGGTACTTATTACAAAGTTTGAAAACATAAAAGTTTAACATTAAAATGTGGCTCTAAACTCAACGTAAACAAGATTTTACCTGTATATTTAATCTGAACCTAAATATGTACCAAAACTGTCTTTTCAAGCCCAAACAACTTTTCCATGACATCACCTATTTTCTGTCACTTTAGCTGCTCCTATTGGAAAACAAACAAATGGTAGTTCACAGTCGTTCAGACATTTTGCTAACAAATTTTTAATTCAAGGACATGTCAATATAAAAAATATGGGGGAAAAAATATGCAGATTTAGTCTCTTTTCCTATGTTTCATGATCTTGCAATGAGCACCTTTTTAAAATCCAACAGTACAACATTGACCACTAGATGGTGACGTTACAGCATGTTTACAAATAAAGCAGTCCTGAGACAAATTAATTTATTAATTTAATTAAAGTCAGTCCTCAGTAGTGGAACTCTGTTGGTGTTGAGATGAGTTCTTAACTATCTGTATCAGTTCACTTTAGCACCTCTCACTATTGATTCTGAAACAGGATATATATTTTTATTTAATTGGTGCTTTTTAAGTGTATTTATTCATTTATTGGTCCATTTATATATTTCTGCTTTTATTTCTAATTATGCCAGATTCGGTCCTCCATACTCTTCAGGTTGTCCAAACTGAACTACACCTAACTAGTTTGGTTTCTCTCAGTTTTGAGTTGATGAAGCTTCCCTGGAGAATCAGCAGCTTCCTCTCTGGCTTTGCTGCATCTGCTCCTGGATCCTCTCCAGCACCTCCTGCATCCTCTGCAGCTACAGAAAAGAATACAAAAAGAAAAGGTATGGGTTTTATTACTGTAGCTCTGTGTCTGAGTGAATTTATGTGACCCATGCTGACAAAACAAGTTGGAGTGAGCTCAGACTGCAGTGAAAATAGAGATTTTTTTGTCCATAAAGAGACTATCTAGCATTCCTGATAATGAAAATGACATATAAACTTCCTAATTTGATTTTAAATGGAAGTTTCCTGACAGAATTAATTATTTGTCTTATAATTTTAGCAAATTTCTTTGATACTGCTGTAGCATCAGGAAATCCCTTCGTATTATATTTGGCTTTATCGTGAAACTAGTAATTTCCCTTTTTAAAGAAAGATTTTAATACAGATTTTTTTTTATGTTGTTGCGCCTCGTTTAGACACTCTGGGTCACATATTGTAACAGAGAGGTGAGGAAGATACGCACCTCTTCATCTTTCTCAAAGATTTGTCTCTCCTTGTCAGCATCAACAGTCGCTAGAGGCAGAGGAAAGTCTACTTCACCTCCATCTTGATGTTTCTCCCGCAAACTAAAAAGCAATTTTCACACAAAATAAACACAAATAGAAAAAAAAAGAGTAATCTTTTAGAGCAGAAACCAGCAAAAGTTTCTCAGCTGACTCCACCCACCTGCGTTTCCTCTCCTGCACCATCATGCGCGTCATGTTCTGAATGCACTGAGCCCTGTAGTTCTCGTAATGGATCTCCCGGGTCACGTCCTTCAGATCCTGCATGTGTGTCCTCACCAGCATGTTCCTCAGTAGCAAGAAGTCAGAATGAGCTGGGTTCTCCACTGCCCGGTGGTGTCCGGTGGGTGTACAAAAACATAACAACAGAGATGTATGATGACGTTAAATCAAAACTGCTCAAACAAGAGTTTAAAGCTAGTACCTTCTACCACACCCCATGGATAGGCTCGACCCCTGAACTTTCGACCTTTGCTCTCCACTTGGATGTTGCTGCCAATGACGGCAAACGGTATGCTGTCCTGCAGGTGGAAACATTCACTTTAAATCAGATGAGAAGACACATTTAAACCAAGAGAACTCAAGAAAAAAGAAGAAGTCCACCTTCAGAGTCTGTTCTTGTGTCTTGAAGTCTTCATCTTCATCTGAATCACAGTCTGGAAACTGGTAGATGTGGATCCCAAACTGCCGGATGTCCTCCCTGATCTGGAACAAAACAAAACTGATTCATCTCCCCCCCCCTCAGAGTGAACCACCACTTTGTTTATGTACCTTCATCTTCCTTTTGCAGACCTCCGCTTCCATCAGGCTGTCAGATTTGGCCAGAAGAGGAATGATGTTAACTTTTGAGTGCAAGGCCTTCATACACTCCACATCAAGCGGTCGAAGGCTGACAAAGAGACACACACACACACACACACACATGCATATTTAAAGTCGAAGCTAAGGCACACACTGGTTTTCGTCATTTGCAGAAGAGAAATGTACCCGTGACCAAAGGGTGAGATGAAGTAGAGGAGGCAGTGGACTCGGTTGTCCTGGATGTTCTTTCTGTTCAAGCCGCTCTCGTCTCTGAAATACTGCTCAAACTGCTGGTCGATGTAGTCTTCGATGTGCTTCCAGCTGATGCGAATGCAAAGTGTTTGTTAGCAAAGCTGGTGGAAACGTTTGTAAAGCAAACAACCTCACGATAAAACATACTAAAGTTGGTTATCATATATATATATACACAGAAAAACATATCTAAAATGGCATTTATTACATTTGGGTCAGTGTGCAGCACTATGTGACCCTCTGGTAGTGTCGACAAAAAATTGTGGCCCCTTCCATCATTTAAGTTGCCCATCCCTGCTCTACATGTCTGTGACCTCACCTCTTTGTGTTGTTGACTGCATCTCCAAACCCCGGTGTGTCGATGATGGTGAGCCTCAGTTTGATTCCTTTCTCCTCTATGCCGATGGTGTGCTTGGTTATGCCGAGCGTTTGACAGATTCGTTCTGCCGACACACGTTTGGATCAGAAGTTACCACAGAGGTCCCACGGCAACAAGTAAACATACTTTCACCTAACCAATTCTGCAACAGAAGAACAACACCTGTGCTGTTTCCAGCTCAGACAAATGATCTGAAGCAACCTCACCTTCTGCGTTAGGAACTTTTCTGTCTTTGTAGATGTCCGTGAGGAACAAGCTGTTGATTAGTGTAGATTTACCAAGACCAGACTCTCCTATAAGTAACAAAAAATGGTATTTTACATTTTTTGTTGACGTCTGTTTTCATTAAACCCATTTAAAAACACACAGTTACAAAACATTTAATAATGAAATTGTGTTTGTTGTTTCTACTGAAGTTCAAAAGCAGCTTGAATCAGATGAGCAGACACAATCTGAAGACCCACCTGCCACCATGACAGTAAACGTGAAACCTTTCTTTACTGTTTTTCTGTGGACCTGATTGGGCAATGTAGCAAACCCCACATACTCTTTATCCTGATCCTGCAGAGAGAAGACACGTGTGTGAAAACGTACAGCATGGCCTCAGTGGACTGCAGACTCTTCATGCAGTCAGACATAATGATCTTGGTCATTCTGGTCTGAGTGGTTAAAAATCAGAGTTTCATCATCATCATCTGTATCTTTTAGAACTCGTATCTGCAAAGCACTGATTGTGGATCCTGAACACACAATATCCTCTGTAACAGAGACCTGAGTCGACAGCTGGGGAGGAGCAGGAGAAAGGAAAATGACTCATCTGGCTCTTGAGCAATGTATCCCTTCAGGGACTGAGTAATGTTTTTAACACTGTGACAAGTTGATCTGACATCTTTTTGAACTCAAGCTTGGCTTTAGTGACATATTCAAAACTTTTTTTAGCCTATATTTAAGAACACACCTCTGGAGAGTCATAGGGGTCAAAACGTCCCCAGGGGCTTCGTGGTCGTGAGGCCGGGCTGAGCGGAGAGTCCAGAGACACCTGAGAGACGAGTGGCTTCTTTACAGGCAGACACTGTGGATCTGGTCCTGCACGGGTCGGTCTGAGAGGGACTGTCGGACAATCGACAGGAGGAAAGTGGAGGGAACGGGGCAGAGAGGAGGTCCCGGAGAAGCTCTGCAGCCCGTTGGATGCGGTCAGCGTTTCCTCCGCCTCGTGGTAACCTGGGCTCTGAAAGCGTCCTGCAGCACGAGCGACGAGAGGTAGATCCCTCATGGAGAATGGGAACTGTGTGTCTGCTTGGTCCTCGATAGTGAGACTGGACAACTAGGATAGAAGGCAGCAAATTTACACACTTTATTTAATGATCCGAATTGATTTTTAAAACATAACTCTATTCTAAAACTAAAAACTGAAGAAGGGTATATCACACGGATAAGGGGTCTGCAACTTTTATAATCAAAAAAATCTAGAGCCACAAAACCAGCTTGAAACTATGAAAACTACATGCATACAGTGTTATATTTATCTAACACTTAAAACACACAAAATAATACACTTACTACATTAAAACAAAAGAAGTTTCTATATATTTGTGAAAAATTAGGACAGATATACCACTTCAAAATAACAAAAGCATACTTTCATTCATTTATGTATTCTGTTTGCAAATGAAAAAAAATGATTAAAACTATTTTCACATCTGTTTTTCTTCTCGGATCATTCTGTCACACGTTTCATCAAGTTAGTCAGAAAAAAATAAAAAATAAAATCAGCGTATCGGTGGTTAGGAACATCATTTTTTATTTCCATGTTAGTTTTGATCTAAGCTGCAGAGGAATAAAAAATGGTTGCAGACCTCTGACAAACATTGATCTGTTTGAAACACCAACATGTGTTAAATCTCTACAGCACTGCTCTGAAAAGAGATAACCCTCACTGATTTATTGAGCTGCACAATTTAAACCTCAAGACCTAAAAACTGGTTAATGAGGGAAAATGCTCCACTTTTTTTAAGGCCCGCTGACAAAAAAATCAGACACTAACAAGATTCATGTAGCTTAAAAGTGTTTCTCTCCCATTCTGAACAGAAAGGTTAAATAGATCATTATTAGGAACCACAGTTTGTTTTTAATGGTATTTTAGAATAAAAAAAAACATGATACTCATGTTCCCATATATGATTTGAAACTACATAAGCAAACGTTTTTGTAGTCCTGCAAGAATGTAAACAAAAAGATTAAGTGGCTTCAGGGTTAGCCAGCGCCGTGCTAAGTTTCTGAGTTGTTTCATTTGCAGTGTTTGACTACTTTAATTCTTCACTAATTAGATCTGACCTGTGATCCTATTAGAACACTACAAAGGAACTCATCCATCTGTCCTGGCAGGATAACAAGAAGCACGAAGCTGAGCGTTAATCTAAACGCTCAAAGCTAGTTGTGGTTTGCTTTTGTTATTGAGTGTGCATCTGTATTTTCAAGGATTTTTCCAATTAAAAGCCACGAGAGGTGCATGACGTCTGTTATTTCAATACCTCTCTCCGAGAAGATGTTCATTTTACAACTTTTTCTCTAAGTGAACACAATTTGCTACTGCAAGCAGTGAGGAAACTTAAGCATCCGACAGCTTTCCAGGAAATAAACAAAATGTGCAATTAACCTGGTCTGAGGGTAGCAGAGCAACACAGTCCAGACTGAAGCAGGGTTCATCTGGCATCTCTCTACCTGTCAGCTCTCATTAACCAGAAAGCTTTGCAGCAGGCTTAACCCAGCATTTAATGCTCTAGCAATGTGGGGGGTTGGAGACTTACCGTACACACACACACACACACACACACACACACACACACACACACACACACACACACACACACACACACACACACACAAAGTCTAACAAACAATACAATTAAATAGTGTTTCAGAAATGATCCTACCTGCTTTTCTGTAAAAGTTGTAGGTTTATTTTGAAGGAATAACAGGATGAGAAATAAAATACAAATAGTTTTCACAAAGAATAACTTTAAAAGAGTAAAATATACTTATGACATATGCTTAATTATAGTAACACAAATTAAAGTAATAAAAATAAAATTAAATAGTCACTAAAATGCTATGAAAAAAGCACAAAAATGCATAAGCTTATTCAGAGAGAAAATATTTAACCTACATTTTAATTTGCTAAAACTCCTTATTTATAATAAAACAAACAACCATTTATAATCTGAATATGTTTAGGTGTTCAGTAGTCAAACATACCTTTTTTACTGCTGCGAAATCGGACCGGAGAGGACATGTGCTCCATGCTGTTGGTCTTAAAACTAGTTCTAGATCAGCTGAAGGAGGGCTGTGTCACGCAATCTGTGTGTGTGGGTCCATGTGTGCAGACTCAGTGACTGACAGAGGACCTATTACACATCTTCATGACTTACATTTACTTCCTTTTCCTTCTTAAAATAAATAGTTGTAAAAACACATTTTAAGTCCAGTTAGTCTTATCTCAGCTTGAGCCTTTTGAGTTAAATACCATTCTGCAGTGTACACTGAATAGCACTAACAACAAGCTTATTGTTAGCTTTAGCTTCTAAGCAAAATTTCAAAACCAAGAGTCAGATATCAAGCAAAAATCATCATGCTTTAGGCAATTTGTAGTGTCCAGTACCGGTCCCATATAGATATAAAATGATCTCCAAAGCTGCTTGAAATTGAAATTCCAATAGTTGTTCTGATACTGTTTTTTAATTGTCTTAACCAATATGTTAACAGCTGCAATTCACCAGTCCCGCCTCCTCTACATTTTTATTGGTCAAAAAGACAGAGGCTCAAGACCATCCAAGACCATGGTCTTGTGCCGGAAAAGGGTAGAGTGACTCCTCTAGTTCAGGGAAGAGGTCCTGCCCCAAGTGGAGGAGTTTAAATATCAGTAATTGGGTTGTGGCTTTGTCTCAGCTCTCGATTTAACGGTCAGTCTACATTCCTACCCTCATCTATGGTCACGAGCTTTGGGTCGTGACCGAAAGAACGAGATCGCGGATACAAGCAGCAGAAATGAGTTTCCTTCGCAGGGTGTCTGGGCTCTGCCTTAGAGATAGGGTGAGAAGCTCAGTCATCCAGGAGAGACTCAGAGTAGAGCCGCTGCTCCTTCACATCGAGACGAGCCAGTTGAGGTGGCTCGGGTATCTGGTTAGGATGCCTCCTGGATGCCTCCTGGTGAGGTGTTCTGGGCACGTGCCACTGGGAGGAGACCCAGAGGAAGACCCAGGACACGCTGGAGGGACCATGTTTCTCGGCTGGCCTGGGAACACCTTGGGATTCCCCCAGATGAGCTGGCCCAAGTGGCTGGAGAGCGGGAAGTCTGGGTCTCTCTGCTTGCTGCTGCTCCTACAACCTGGCCCCAGATAAGCGGAAGAAAATGGATGGAGGGAAAAGACAGAGGCGGTATTAAGGTGCACATGTATGATCCAATAATAAAATGATTTCTTATAACCATTGAAACAAGCTGAAGTCAAGATTATGCTAGCAACAATTCTACATTTTTTTCACGCTTTAAGGTCAAGTATGGAAAAGCCGAGAGCTGCCGTTTTCCTCATATAATTTTTTTTTATCACGACATAATGAGGACCGTTTTCTTGAGATAAGGAGTTAATTTCCCAATGGTTTTCTCAAGATAATGAGTTGAAATTTTTTGTGCTTCATTCATTAACCTTGGAGACGGCCCAATCCCCTCAGCTGGTCGCCAATAAAGTTGATTATATCAGCAGGATCACTGCGTAAACACCTGCAGTCAGGCCAGCTGTCTCCTTAGATGACAAGGGCTGATATGAAAGTTATCTGTACAAGACAAACAAATCGTTGTCTGACGTGTACTTAAAAAATAGAAAGTTATGAGATGTTAGCATAAAATTTAAATGTTGTGGTATACCTTTTTTTGGAGTGCCACACAGTAGAAGTGAACTAGGTAGCTAATTAGCACTAAGTTTAGATAGATTTTGTATGCTGAGACTCACTACTTCATTATATTGTGGCCAAATGATTGTTCATTTATGAAACTGATTGACATAATCAAAATAAAAACATTTTAGCATAAAACTTCAATTTTTTCTATTAATTTGCAGAACCAAGTGGACCCAGACTTTGCCATCAGGATGCCAGGATAACAAAAAAGACACTGCAGACCCAAAATGCATGTTTTTCTTGTGTAATATTTCAGTGTTCATGTTGATAGTGATTTAAACATAGTCATATGAAGGTATTTTTTTTATTAAATTATCAACAGTTAAGAGTAGCTATAATTTGAATTCAAACTTCTATAGTTGTAAAGAAAACCCACAAGTGACATGCGTTTCACAGCTTTTTGAGAAATTAATCTAGAGTTAATCCACAGGCTGCTTTTGACAGATAATGTGTTCACATCATGTAATAAGCATGGACAGACATAGATTTATTGGACCAAGTAAATTCTTTCTGAAAAGGATGTGTTTCTCTCCAAATGTCAATTAAATTATGCC